>JAJOOH010023197.1:0-11990 GCA_029582605.1 Solanum gracilifrons
GATAGAGACAAAACTAGATCAAACTTGGTCACTTGTGTATCTACTTGTGAAGCTAACTTTGATTATTCCTGTTGCTACCGCAAGCGTGGAAAGAGCATCCTCATCAATGAAGTACATAAAGAATGATTTGCATAATAGGATGGATGAAGATCTTTTGAATGGTTGTTTAGTTTGCTATATAGAGCGTAGTATATTTAAAAATGTAAGTAATGATGCCATTATTGACCGTTTTCAAAATATGAAAACTCGTTGAGGACAATTGTAAGTGAATGATGTTTTTTGCTAATATATTACTATATAAAGATTGCTACTACCTACTTGCTCGTCAACTTGTTCTCACCGTAAAATTTATATAATTGAATTAATTGCCTATTTTGAAGATAATGGTGCCCCCATGTTCTTGAGATCCTGGATACGCCTCTGCTCACACCATAAATGTTGAAGTAAAATTCCAGTAGCAATATGTCTAAGAGAAAAGGCCAAATAACCACTTAATACCACATATAATACTAATTAAATTGGTTTGCATTTAAACACAATTAGGAGTTTTTTTTTCTTTTGCATTATCTTTTTTAGGTAGACAAACGTGTAAATTATTATAGGTAGACAAATATATTTCAAATCTAATATAAAAATTGTGTGGAGTGTTCTATAAAAAAAATATTTTAAAGAAATATTGTATTCTTTTACATCGTAGAGTAACATGTATGCATGTTTAATATAAAGTAACTATTATAAATAGTATCAAAACTACCTTAATTTATATTTCAACTTTACAAATATTAAATCCATTTTGAATGTAAGTGTAAGAAGATTAAAATATAAGATTAATATTCATTATCTTTAGAAACTTGTATTTTTCAATATACTTTAATATCTATTTTTATCATCTAACATATAAGTTGAAATTGTATAGAAGATTTTGATACCAACTAATACAAATATACGTGCAACGCGCGTAACCAAAACTAGTTTGAAATACATAGATACATCACTGTCTACATCAAATAGATCTTTTGCATCTAAAGCAGGAGCAGCATCCTATGGCATCTAAGATCACTCGGAAAATGGAAAAGGTAAGGGTGAGGAGGGGAAGAAAGCGCATTTATTTTTTACCAAAAAGGAAACAGCAAGAACGTTTTTTGGTTGAAAAAAAAAACTTTTACTTCTTAGTTGATGCAATAAGTTAAGTGTGAAGTTGACACAACAAGGAACGCAACAAGAAAGCAGTTTGTCCAATGAGCTATAGCAATTAAGCTCCATGTTATGAAGCATTTGCTCAGAGGTGAATATGGTAAAAACTCTCTTTTTCTTCCTGCAACTCAATGTGATAATGAACAAACTAAACTGATGTAGACACTACTAACAAATACACGCAAAAGATGTTGATCAACAGTAAAAAACTGGAGCTGGAGAGAAGTATATCATCTACTGCAGCAACGGCTGAAGAAGTACTAGCAACTGAGGAAGCTAGTCTTCTACGCATTCCACGAGCTCCGGTAGCTCTTACTACAGTTTCCCTCCTCTCAACCTAATATTCAAACATTAAAGCAATATCTACACTACATCAGTTTCTTACTAATTATGCATTGTATCATTCCTTTAGCGCCATCACAATAGTAGGTGCAACTTAATACTCATAGTACATTTGTGATGTCAAATTTTTACAGCCTTCACCATTTAGCTCAGAAAACAAAAAATAATCAGCACAATACAAAGAAACTAGCAATCAGACCTGGGTCTCATCTTCATGTTCTCCAAGAGACTGAGAATTCTGGCGGCGCCTCCACAGATATAGTGGAACTAGAGCAACAATGAGAAGCATTGACATAACAACTACACGTATATCCTCCATACTTGCAGTATGCTATCTGTTAATGCAATATATACAATGATAGATCGTAATCTAAACTCATAAAAGCATACGAGAAAATTAGAAACTATGGAGTTTGTTTGTCCTTTCATTTGCAACAAATTTCATAATTCGTATAAGAAGGTTAAAATTCATTAGAAAATAATGAATTGGGGATTAGATATCGCAATCGAAGAAGAAGAGGAATTGGGAGTAGTATGGAGGAAGAGCGAAATAGAAAGAGGGGAATGTACCGTTCAACTTCGCCGGAGAAAGAAATGCAGAGAAGCAAGCCGGCCTATGAAGCAATTGGCGGGCCAAAAAGGAAAAACGGATTCGGGTCACTATATTTGGGCTTTCTGAATCCCATTTGAGATCCATCTAGCCCAGTCCTGCATTTCACGAGTAGAAATAGCATTCACTAGCCATTTTCCGCTATATCTTTGAAAAATAGCCACTATCGTAGAATTTCAAATTTCATAGTCCTATCTTCACGAGTAGAAATAGCGTTCACCGGCTATTTCTTCGTCATGTCTATGGAAAGTAGTCACTATCTTAATTAAAATTTCAAATTTTATATAAGGTGAAATTCCATTACATTTAGTCCTGCCTTCACGAGTAGAAATAACATTCATTCGCACCATGTCTTTAAAAAATAGCCACTATCATAGAATTTCAAATTTCATAGATGTAAATCCGTGACAATCAATTTAAAACATCATGACAATAAAAAAATTTCAATTAAAAGCGTTGAAAAGTAATTATTTGTGACTTTACTTGTTCCATGAACAAAGGCTTTATTCATGAACTCATATAACTTCAAATCCACCGAGGTAGGGGTAAGATCTGCGCACACTCTATTCTACTCAGACGCCACTTGTGGATTACGCTAGGTATGTTCTTATTCTTGTTGTTGTTGTATATAACTTTCAAATCTACCAAAGAATCTTCCTTCCTACAAACTAATGTTTGGTTTATGTTTGCTGCCGCCTCAATGTAGCTCAACCAAATGGCCATCCAATATAGGTTATGGCACATTGTATTAATAAGTACTTATTTTGAGCTTTTAGGAATACTGGAACACAAAAATACATAGTTAAAGAGATGTCTTGTTACATAAACAAAGAAAAGAGTAATTTTATAATACTCTAATCATTTAATCCATCCACATACGCCGCGCCAGTAGAACTCAACCATGATCCACCCCAAATCAGCTCAGCCACAGTGAACGGCATAGCTTCTGCGGGGTCAGTAATGACATGATAACCAGGCCACTTGACACGCTTACTAGTACCAGCACCAGGTCCATTGTTCATATACTCACCATAATATAATGTCTTCAACGCAAATTCTCCGTTCCACTCAGCCCAGCCCGCTGGATCAATGAGACCACCTAAGTATGATTGCATCACTACAGTTCTTGAATATTCTTTCCATGGCCTACCAAGATATGTTTTGAATTCATTCACGACTGGTTCAAGGTCCGGACTTGCTATTATGTCACAGAACTGAATTGATGTCCCCGTGGCCTGATTTGGGTCCGTCCTGCCTTGTGCAGTCACCATGTTTTTCTGATATTTACTCGGTTTTCTACCTACGATCTGGCATTTCTGGAATACAACTGCTGCATTACCAAATATGAAATCAATAGTCCCTGCATAGACGGATTCAAGATTTAAACTTAGATGATTCAACCTTCATAATTTGTTATGTTAAAAATACTGAATTCAGTTGAACTGTACCTGACACGTAGGAGTCTCGATAGAATTGCCTTTGAGAATGTGCATATAGGGTGTCTTGATAAGCATCAATACGGCAACGATTTATGACAGACTTATCACCTCCAACTCGAAGTGCCACTGCTTGGTGTTTCTCTGGTCCTGCTGTGTTCTGTATACATATGTCCTGTAGTATAAATCCTTGGCCAACTGCAGCTGCAATATGATGAAAATGCACTAGTATTAAAGCTAGCTAACACGAACACCACAGTTATAAGAATTATAGACTGATAAATTGAAAACTTACCAAGAGTGGCAGAGCGGAAGGTTGTTGTTCCATCGACAAAATTAAGGCTACCAGTAATGATGGTAGCATTCATGCCATCACCAACAATCATCAAGTTCATTTTCCTGCTAGTCACCTCAACATTCTCTTTATAAATTCCCATCTTTACATAAATTACATAACGCGTCTTACTCTTATCTGGTGCAGCAGAAACTGCTTCAGCAAGTGTTTGATAATCCCCTGCTCCATCTTGTGCCACCACTGCATTTGCTTTGATGTCCTTACCCGAACTCTCCATCAGCTTCCTATCCCTCGAACTCACCCAAGATGGCATTTTTCCTAAAACCGTCCTGAAAACATCCTCATTCTGAGTTGTTACAGACGCGAGCATCGCCAATGCTACCTTAGCTCTAGTGATCAACTCATCAAGAACTGTTCCATTCTTAGTACTTAATGAATCAAGGCACGTAACGTGGTTAGTAAGCACACCACTTAGCCAACTTTGCGCATTGGCATGCTCCAAACGACTTCTTTTATCAATTGCTGCAATTGAATCAGATACTAAATCAACTGACAGATCAAGAAGCTCAAGACAATCAGTTAAAGCCCCTTGTTGACGAATGTCATTGATCTGATTCTTTATTTTGCGAACCACTGGAATTGCACTGTTCATTTGATGAACATATTTAACTAAGAATTTCTTCAGAATACTTAGTCCATCTGAATTTGATGTGACAATTTCATTGGACATTAAATCAGAGACATAACTGAGGCAGAGTTGGGAATCTTGTGCAGCCTTACATAGATTAGAATGTTCAATCTCAACTTGGTATGGAGCAACAAGAAACACAACTAAGAAGAGAGCAACAAAGAAAGTTATGACAAAAGTGAGGATCTTCAAGCTGATTATTGGATTTTGTTTGTGAGTTTTTGTTAACAAAGGTTGGTGAGGAGTAGCCATTTTAGAAGTATGCAACCATGTGTGTTGAATATTTTGATACACTTTCACTTACTATAATACATTGTTTATATAATAGGTTTAATTTCTATTGAGTGAGATATTTTAGGTAGTTAACATATCTAAATATTGGATGGCTGAAAACACGATCAAGACAATTGGCTGAATCCCGTGAAACCATTTCATAGAAGTTCATTGATATCTTCTTTTTATAAAGCAAATCGACTTCGATTCTTGAATAATCCACATCACTTCTGCTTCTATTGGAACACAAGATTCCCCTTTTCTGTGGAAAAGTTTACATTGCAAAAGTTTTCTCAAAATTTTGAGTCCAAAGTGTCTAGTAGAACATTTTATCATGTGTTCAGAGTCTAAATTGTAACATATCATAGTTTGATTGTTTAAATGAAATTTAGTGATAAATTTAAAGCATTGTCAATGTATTTTACCTACGTTAAAAGAAGGCATGATACATAAATGTGCCCCTTCAACTTGGCTTCAACGGTCATCTATGTCCTCAAACTTTAAGTGTGTATAAGTAGACACTTAAACTTATATAAAACTGAACAAATAGACACATTCCTCTTACATGGTATTCTACGTGACAATTTTGTATCTTACGTGGAGTCCTACGTGTATTATGCCACGTAGGACGTGTATGTCTACTTGTTCAATTATATACAAGTTCAAGTGTCTACTTGTTCACACCAAAAGTTGAAGGGCATAAATGTCAGTTGAAGCCAAGTTAAAGGACATATTTATGTATGTAATAATGAACGCTTGAAAATAATCGCAAAAGTTTTCTCAAAATTTTGAGTTGAAAGTATATAATAGGATCACTTTATCATGTGGTCACATTCAAAATTGTAACATACATAATTCGAGTGTCTAAATAAAATTTATAAATTTAAGGAATTGTCAATGCATTTGGCATATGTTAAAAGAGGGGCAATTGCCTCTTTAACTTGACATCATTTTATGTTTATGTCCTCCAACTTTGGATATGCACAAGTAGGTACTTAAACTTGTATAAAATTGAACAAGTAGACACATGAATCCTACATGACACAATACACATAGGACACCACGTAGGATAAAAAATGATATGTAAGATGTCATGTTAGACATGTGTGTCTATTTGTTCAATTTTATACAAATTTAAGTGTCTACTTGTGCACTCCCAAAGTTGAAAGGCATAAATGTGATTTGAAGCCAAGTTAAAGGGCATATTTATATATTATGCCTTATTTGGTAGTGATGTTGTTGTCTATATGTGTGTGGATGCAAATGTGAGGGAATAATAGAGTACAAGTTGGTCCTTGTGCAAATTCAAGTTGGTCCTTTTGCAAATTTTTATTCTTACTTAAAATCTATTGATATTCGTAATTTACTGGCTCGATAAATTTTGAGTCGCATAAGTAAGGCTTGTTAAGAGGAAAGCATTCTGTATCAGATATTATTTTCATTTCTAAAAGTTGTAGTCAAAATCTTTGATTAAAGTAAAGTGTTTCAATTTATCTCATAATAATCCTTGATAAATTACCGCTCTCCATAAATGGTGAAAGAAAATTGGGTACTTGGGACTAGGGTTGAACATAAAATATCGAAAATCAAATTACTGAATCGAATAAATTTTTTTGGTAATTTGGTCTTCGGTAATTCGGTATTTGGTATGGTATTCGAGAGTAAGATTTTAGAATTATGGTATTCGGGTTTGGGTTTGGTATGAGACATTAGTACCATTTGGTATTCGGTATTTTCCGAATGCCAAATTATTTACTTAATGAAGGTCAAAATATCAACATATGCATTACTCATTAGTACAAGTCCCAACAGAAAGTTAAAGAATAAGCATGAACAATCCAAATACATATGTCCTTTAGTTGTATCAATTTGTTTTTTTCTAATGTCTTCTTACTTGTTGATCTTCTATCATATCGTGCCTCCACAAAAAATATAGAAATGATTGGAGAAATAGTATTAACTTTGTAATGCAATTAGCTATAACTTCAATACGGTATTATCATATATCGTACCAAATCAAAGTTTAATTTACCATTTATTGAAAAAAAATGATATTTAGTATCTACTTTTAACTATCAATTACTAAATTACGAAACACAAAATTTGAAAAACTCAAACCGAATACAGAGCGCCCACCCCAACGTGAGCTAAGTACTCAATACTCACAAATATCTCCCATGTGATAAAATTTAAAATTGACAAAAGAGGGAGAATTGATATGACTCAACTACTTTGTCCAAAGTAGGACCATCTTGAAATTGTGATAGTGTGACATTTTTAAGGTAAGAATTAAGATTATCATGACAGTTGATTCCTTCTTTTTTAATTGGGGAAATAACTGTTTTAATTCATGTATTATTGCATAATTCTAATTTTAAACTGTTGTTTAATTATGTCGATTTAACTTTTAATTATTTGAAGTGTGCAGTTTTGATCCTTAAAGTTAACAATAGTTAACTATTTAACAAAATGATTATTTGAAAATATATAAAATAAAATAAAGGATTGGTGATTCTAAATGCTTGAAAAATTATATATATATATATATATACACACACAAGGGTTTGTCATATCTTGAAGGAAATTGTTTGAATTTCTCCAATATGTATATGCGCAATATCTATTTAAGAAAAATGATTATTCACGCCTCAAAGCATTTTCTTCTTCAATTTATACTTCCTATTTTTTTTAATAACATAATCTTGAAGGATGATCAATAAAAATGGATGTTAGAAATATTTAAGTAAGATGAAATCTGCTTCAAATTTCATTACAAAACAATAAAGCATCAAACATATTTTCAAACTAGCAAAAAATAGGGGTTAAAAAGAATTCGAAATAGAAACGGATTGTCTACTTGTCATCTAACTTATCAAAGAGGACATAAGACGATAGATATTTATTAAAATTGAACAAATTTACTATCATACGCATTTGAAGGGAGGCAAATCAATATGAGAGTTTTGATGACCGAAGACCATAAACATGAAAAAGTTTAGAAGAAGCGCTCAAGAAAATGGAATTATTTTTCTCCTAAACTTTAAGTCATGTTGCTTACCAAAGAAGGATAGCAAAAAATTATTTATTTTTTTTCAATGTACCAAAGAAAATGTGATTGGTTGCAAAAAGTTATCACCTAGAGAGGATATCTTTTTTTAGAAAATGAAAGAGTAGATATGGCACTAAAAAATTCAGTGGAGCACCATAACTCATACGTCAATATTTTTTCCAAAATCAGACCACTCAATTTATAATATTTATAGGCTATGCAATAATATTGATCATATGTCCATTTCATATAGTAACATCACTATTTATGAAAGTTAAATGATTTTCAATTACAAATTCTGATTCTTTATTTTGCGAACCACTGGAATTGCACTGTTCATTTGATGAACATATTTAACTAAGAATTTCTTCAGAATACTTAGTCCATCTGAATTTGATGTGACAATTTCATTGGACATTAAATCAGAGACATAACTAAGGCATAGTTGGGAATCTTGTGCAGCCTTACATAGATTAGAATGTTCAATCTCAACTTGGTATGGAGCAACAAGAAACACAATTAAGAAGAGAGCAACAAAGAAAGTTCTGACAAAAGTGAGGATCTTGAATCTGATTATTGGATCTTGTTTGTGAGTTTTTGTTAACAAAGGTTGGTGAGGAGTAGCCAGTTTAGAAGTTTGTAATTATGTGTGTTGACTATTTTGATACACTTTCACTTACTATAATACACTGTTTATATAATAGGTTTAATTTCTATAGAGTGAGATATTTTAGGTGGTTAACATATCTAAATAATGGATGGCTGAAAATATTCACAAAAGTTTTCTCAAAATTTTGAGTCAAAAGTGTCTAATAGGACATTTTATCCTGTGTTTCGAGTCTAAATTGTAACATATCATAGTTTGAGTGTCTAAATGAAATTTAGTGATAAACTTAAAGCATTGTCAATGTATTTTACCTACATTAAAAGAAGGCATGATACATAAATGTGCTCCTTCAACTTGGCTTCAACGATTATGTATGTCCTCAAACTTTAGGTGTGTATAAATAGACACTTAAACTTATATAAAACTGAACAAATAGACACATTCGTCTTACATGGTGTTCTACGTGACAATTTTGTATCTTAGGTGGAGTCCTACGTGTATCATGCCACGTAGCTAGGACGTGTATGTCTACTTATTCAATTATATACAAGTTTAAGTGTCGATTTGTACACACCAAAAGTTGAAGGGCATAAATGTCAGTTGAAACCAAGTTAAAGGACATATTTATGTATGTAATAATGAACGCTTGAAAATAATCGCAAAAGTTTTCTCAAAATTTTGAGTTGAAAGTATATAATAGGATCACTTTATCATGTGGTCACATTCAAAATTGTAACATATCATAATTCGAGTGTCTAAATAAAATTTATAAATTTAAGGAATTGTCAATGTATTTGGCATATGTTAAAAGAGGGGTAATTGTTAGGGTTTTGCCCTGATTTTCTTACCATAATTTAAGATTTATTTTTCCTTAAAGAAAAAAACAAAACATTACCATAAATGTTTTTATTTTTCTTGAAAGGAAAATATAGTATTATTTTATATTTGGTTTATTCTCTCCTTTTAGGACTCCTTTTCTAGTAGGAAAGGTTTTAGGACTCTATAAATATAAGTTTGTTTCTTCTAACACAATAACAATAGAATCCACAATGTAGTCGTTTAAGAATCTTGTTTATGGGGAGATTTATTCTCTCTAAAGTTTCAATGTTTTTCTTTATATTAGTTATGATATAATAATATTTTGATTTTTAGTATAAGTTTTAGTTATCTGATTTATCAACTATATGATTTGTAAATTGTAAGCTTCCACATGACGCCCGAATCACCCTACTTCAGAACCCAACAAGTGGTATCAGAGCACATGGTTCAAAGATACAGTGGTCCTATGGTTCAACGAGGTTGAAGACAGGCTCAAGATGTTTCAAATCAATTTATAATCAATTTGATGATAATGAAGATTGGTTTTTTGTCAAGCTACATGTGGAGAAGAAGTTTTAACATATTTTCAACATTCCTGTTGCTGCAAATTTTAAGAATAAAAATAAAATATTTTTAACCCATTTTTAACCCATATATTTTAAACTTTATTTTTAACCATGGCAAGCAACAACGATGGAGATTTTGTGAAGAACAAGATTATCATGCAATGAAGAAGACATATCAAGCTTTGTCAAGAAAATCCAGCCAAAAGGGGAGATTTGTTAGGGTTTTGCCCTGATTTTCTTACCATAATTTAAGATTTATTTTTCTTAAAGAAAAAAACAAAACATTACCATAAATGTTTTTACTTTTCTTGAAAGGAAAATATAATATTATTTTATATTTCGTTTATTCTCTCCTTTTAAGACTCCTTTTCTAGTAGGAAAGGTTTTAAGACTCTATAAATATATGTTTGTTTCTTCTAACACAATAACAATGGAATTCACAATGTAGTCGTTTAATAATCTTGTTTATGGGGAGATTTCTTCTCTCTAAAGTTTCAATGTTTTTCTTTATATTAGTTATGATATAATAATATTTTGATTTTTAGTATAAGTTTTAGTTATCTGATTTATCAACTATATGATTTGCAAATTGTAAGCTTCCGCATGACGCCCGAATCACCCTTCAGAACCCAACAGTAATTGCCCCTTTAACTTGATATCATTTTACGTTTATGTCATCCAACTTTGGATATGCACAAGTAGGTACTTAAATTTGTATAAAATTGAACAAGTAGACACATGAGTCCTACATGGCACAATACACATAGGACACGACGTAGGATAAAAAATGATATGTAGGATGTCATGTTAGACATGTGTGTCTATTTGTTCAACTTTATACAAATTAAGTGTCTACTTGTGCACACCCAAAGTTGAAGGGCATAAATGTGATTTGAAGCCAAGTAAAGGGCATATTTATATATTATGCGTTTGATAGTGATGTTGTTGTCTATATGTGTGTGGATGCATATGTGAGGGAATAATAGAGTACAAGTTGGTACTTCTGCAAATTTTTGTTCTTACTTAAAATCTATTGATATTCGTAATTTACTGGCTCAATAAATTTTGAGTCGCATAAGTAAGGCTTGTTAAGAGGAAAGCATTCTGTTTCATTTCTAAAAGATGTAGTCAAAATCTTTGATTAAAGCAGAGTGTTTCAATTTATCTCATCATAATCCTTGATAAATTACCGCTCTCCATAAATGGTGGAAGAAAATTGGGTACTTGGGACTAGGGTTGAACATAAAATATCAAAAATCGAATTATTGAACCGAATAAATTTTTTTGGTAATTTGGTCTTCGATAATTCGGTATTTGGTATGGTATTCGAGAGTAAGATTTTAGAATTATGGTATTCGGGTTTGGGTTTGGTATGAGACATTAGTACCATTTGGTATTCGGTATTTTCTGAATGCCAAATTATTTATTTAATGAAGGTCAAAATATCAACATATGCATTACTCATTAGTACCAGTCCCAACAAAAAGTTAAAGAATAAGCATGAACAATCCAAATACATATGTCCTTTAGTTGTATCAATTTGCTTTTTTCTGATGTCTTCTTACTTGTTGATCTTCTATCATATCGTGCCTCCACATAAAATATAAAAATGATTGGAGAAATAGTATTAACTTTGTAATGCAATTAGCTATAACTTCAATACGGTATTATCGAATATCGTACCAAATCGAAGTTTAATTTACCATTTACCATTTACCGAATTACCAAATCAAAATTTAAAAAATAATATTTAGTATCTACTTTTAACTATCAATTACCAAATTACGAAATCCAAAATTTGAAAAACTCAAACCGAACACAGAACGCCCACCCCAACGTGGACTAAGTACTCAATACTCACAAATATCTCCCATGTGATAAAATTTAAAATTGACAAAAGAGGGAGAATTGATATGACTCAACTACTTTGTCCAAAGTAGGACCATCTTGAAATTGTGATAGTGTGACATTTTTAAGGTAAGAATTAAGATTATCATGACAGTTGATTCCTTTTTTTTTAATTGGGGAAATAACTGTTTTAATTCATGTATTATTGCATAATTCTAATTTTAAACTGTTGTTTAATTATGTCGATTTAACTTTTAATTATT
>JAJOOH010023198.1:0-12943 GCA_029582605.1 Solanum gracilifrons
TATATATATATATATATATATATATATATATATATATATATATATATATCCCTTCTAGAAATGAAATAATGGGCCGATTGGGCCAGTTTTAGAGGTTGGGCTTGCCTATGACTTTTATAAAGTACTTACGTTTTTTAAGTTGTTGCAACTTATGTCATTTATGTGTACATGCAAGTACTATCAACATTAATAGAAAGGAATTCAAGCACATAAACTTGGGAAACATTAAACATAAACATAAACATAAACATAAACATAAACATGCCATTGATAGTTGATATAGTGACATGCAAGCCTAGGCTAGACTACATATCCATATTTACAAGGCATTAACGCTAACAAAAACAACAAAATTTACATCTGAAACGCTCTAGCCCATTGATAATTGATATAGTGACATGGAACGCTAAGCTAGGCCACATATCCATATTTACAAGGCATTAACCACCTACAGAAAAACAAACAACCATAGTTAGCTACCCCATACATGCCGTTACATTAGACAGGATGTTATATATAAAATAAGAAGACTTACCAAATGATGAAGCTACCCTCCATTAGACAAGATCTGACAAAAACAAACAACGACCATCAACCATGCACTGAGAACACACTTGAAGAAGACATCATATTAACTGAGAACAACATAATTACATTGATCACCCACAATAAGAGCATGAGGAGACTTAAATTTGTCCAATGTGGTATAATCTTCTTAGGGAAATTTGAGTGTGAGAGGAGGAGAGGAGAAAGAATAAAGGAAAGAAAATAAAAAATGAGATTTTTTTTTTGAATTAAGGGAACACTAATTAACCCTTTTATAATGAGTGAGAGTGAGTGTAGTGTGTGTTAGTGGAGTATTCTAGAATGATCTGTTACATTACATGTTCAATTCGCCTCAAAAAGCACATTTTAGGATATACATATGTTGCCACATATGACATGTCTGTTGCGATTTCTGCTGGAAAAATCAATATTTTATCCAACAAAACGTGCATATGTTGCCACAGATGACACTTCAAGGATGGGCTAATCAATAAATTGAGCGATATAGGAATGGAAAAAAGTCAAATTGGACCAAATTTTAGTACTTTGAACCATAATTAAGCAATAAAAATATTATAACAATTGGAACAATGATTTACAAGGGTATTATATAACTATCATATGTAGTTACTTGGTCATTGTATGATGAACTAGTGGTATGATAGTCTTTGTAAAAATAATTGATAGAATTGATGAAGGTTGTTGTATTAGACCATAATTTTGTACTTAGACATGTTGTAGGACTATATATTAGTGTTAAATGTTGAATTAGGTGACAATTTAATTGAATTAACCCCCAAAAGACCATTTTATGAGATACATATGTTGCCACATATGACATGTCTATTGCAATTTTTTCAATAGCGGTGCATATGTTGCCACATATGTCACTTCAAGGATGGCTTAATCGATAAA
Source organism: Solanum gracilifrons (assembly GCA_029582605.1). Lineage (NCBI taxonomy): Eukaryota > Viridiplantae > Streptophyta > Magnoliopsida > Solanales > Solanaceae > Solanum > Solanum gracilifrons. The sequence goes on from JAJOOH010023198.1 coordinate 1,462, forward strand.
TTGAGCGATTTAGGAATGGAAAAATATCAAATTGGACTAAATTTTAGTACTCTAGACCATAATTAAGCAATAAAAATATGCTATAACACTTGGAACAACGATTTACAAGGGTGTTATATAACTATAATATGGAGTTACTTGGTCATTGTATGATGAACTAGTGGTATGCTAGTCTTTGTAAAAATAATTGATAGAATTGATGAAGGTTGTTGTATTAGACCATAATTTTGTACTTAGACATGTTGTAGGACAATATATTAGTGTTACATGTTGAATTAGGTGACAATTTAATTGAATTAACCCCCAAAAGACCATTTTATGATATACATATGTTGCCACATATGACATGTCTGTTGCAACAAATTTTCCAACAGAACGTGCATATGTTGCCACATATGTCACTTCAAGGATGACTTAATCGATAAATTGAGCGATTTAGCAATGGAAAAATGTCAATTGTTTTTAGATTAAACATTTTATAAAGAACAAATTAAAAAATCAGTACAAAACACAAAAGGTCACCTTTTTCCCTATGAGTTTGCAAGAAATATATATATGTTGCCACACATGACAATTTAATTACTGCAGAAATTTAACTACTTCATCTATTTCTAAATCACAACTATATAATTCACAACAAACGTGATAGAATTGATGAACAGTGCAACAAATTGGTCTTTGGTTCTGACACCCTTTCAAATAAAATATATTGCAACTTCTGTCGACATCTTCTGAGTTTTAGTGATTCCGTTTTCCTCATGTTGGCAATGAACATTAAGCCTTCTCTCATGGATTCACCACCCTAGAAGATTGAAATTATGGAAAGCACATAGGAGGCACCAATGTCACCTCCGTTTGCAGCTTGATTAAGCATTCCCAATGCATTTGGATCGCTATGGTGGAAATAATCAACCTATAGAAGAAATAACACATTTAAAAGGCAGAATACATTGATAAAAACGTGAATACAAGAACATTAAAAATTATCACGCCTTTTCTGTATAAGGCTTCTAAATTCCCTGATGCTCTGCACATTTCCAGGAAAGAAGTGCATTTTTGAACAACTGACCAAGGCTTACACGGCCATATATATTCAATAAAGTCGACAAATGTTACCTTTTGATATACAGAAGGTTCATTAGCGACTTGATTGAGGACCCTGGAACCGAGAAATCAAATCAAATGGTTAGGAAATCAAATTAAAGAGCGAAAATTGATTAATACATACATACCTTAATTTAACACTCATTAAATCTTTGAAGGAGTAGGAAGCAATCCTTTCAACGATTTCAATTAGTAGTTCCCTCAGAAGGCATTCAATGTAGTTTTTTTTTTAATCCTAGTCATTTTTGAAGATTTCTTCTTCTTCCTTCCCATCTTGGAGAAAATTAAATGAACGGACGTAAGTTGTGTTCTTCTTATATAATCCCAATGTAATGAATGTGAAAAGTTGCAACTTCCGAAGACGAAGAGGCACTTTTGACTTTTCAAATGCAAATACTTAATTTTTTGAAAAAAGGCTAAACTATGAAGAGTTGTAATTAAACTATTAAATTCAGCATTTTATCCCACAGAACGTGCATATGTTGCCATAGATGACATTTCAAGGATGGCCTAAATGATAACACTATGAAAAAAAAACAAATATTGTTATATTAAACATTTTATAAAGAACAAATTCAAAAATTAGTACAAAGCACAAAAATGCAACCTTTTTCACCATGAATTTGCAAGTTATGTACATATGTTGCCACATATGAAAATTTAATTAATACCACATAATGGTATAAGACAGAAATTTAACTACATAATCTAGTTCTAAATCACAACTACATAGTTCGCAATGAATATAATCTTTAGTGTTGCTTCCCCTGGGACAACCATTCCTGCGAGCGATTTGCTCAGGTTGATGAACAGTGCAACAAATGGGTCTTTTTCCCAACAAATGAGGTTCTGGCACCCATATTCCACCTAAAACATATCGCAATTGTTGTCGACATCTTCTAACTTTTAGTGGCTCCATTTTTTTCATGTTGACAATGAACATTAAGCCTTCTCTCATGGATTCAACTCCCTTGAAGATTGAAATTATGGCAAGGACATAGGATGCACCAATGTGGCCACCGTCTGCTACTTGATTAATCATTCCCAATGCATTTGGATCGTTATGGTTGAAAAAATCAAACTAGAGAAGAAATAACACATTTAAAAGGAAGGATACATTGATAAAAATGTGAATACATACGAAAAACTTTAAAAATTACCACGCCTTTTCTGTATAAGGCTTCTAAATTTCCCGATTCTCTGTATATTTCTAGGAAAGAAATGGCTTATTGAACTATCGACTATCTACGATAAGGAAAGTTGACCAATGTTACCTTTTGATATACAGAAGGTTCATTAGCGACTTGATTGAGGACCTGGAACTGAGAAATCAAATCAAATGGTTAGGAAATCAAATCAAAGAGCGAAAATTGATTAATACATACATACCTTAATCTAACATTCATTAAATCTTTGAGGGAGTAGTAAGCAATCCTTTCACCGATATCAATTATTAGTTCCCTCGGAAGGGATTCAATGTAGATTTTTTACTCCTAGTCATTTTTGAAGATTTTTTTTCCTTCCTTTCCATGTTGGAGAAGATTAAATGAAAGGACCTTCTGTTGTTGTGTTCTTATATAATGCCAGGAATGTAGATTTTGTGAAAAGTTGCAACTTTTGAAGACGAAGAGAAGAGAAGAGAACTTTTGACTTTTCAAATGCAAGTACTTATTTTTTTGAAAAAAGGGTAAAATATGAAGAGTTGTAATTAATTTTTTTCTTGAAAGTTGTTCTAATGACAATAATGATTGATTGATTGTTCACACAACTTACACGTAATTATTTATTAGAAATATGTTGGAATAAATTCGTTTTATGTTGTACTTGTAACACATAATTGACATATGTTGGAACATATGCAATATTCTGTTGTTAAATCTAACACATAATTGTTATATGTTGGGACAGATGCAATATTCTGTTGTAAGTAGCAACACATAATTGACATATGTTGTAACAGATGCATTAGATCAAAATAAATCACACATTTTATATAAATAACATAACATAATTTGATTCAAATTAAGATAAGAAGATAGGGAACATCATCCTCAAATAAAAAACAACATTCATTAAAATTCAACAACGCTTATGGAACATTTCGATTTGGGCATGTAATTCTTTTGTGGCCAAAGTCCCTACATACGGAACACTTATTTTTTCTTGTTGGAATAGATTCACCAACTCCACGACGTCTCTTATAGCTCCTTCTTCCAGGTTTGCTTGGATCAACATATGGAGGAGGTATTTCTCTCTCTATGATATCCAAAGGGACAATCCAAGAATCTTCAGGGGCATCGGGTGAATTTCCTCACAATATGCCATTATGTATTTTTCCACTGAATAATATGGAGAGGAGTACTCATAAATTTGATTTCCAAAATCGGCACCATATTGGGATCGAAGCGCTGCCATGGCATGTGGACAAGGTATTTTGTCCAAGTAAAAAAATTCTACAAGTACAAGTTCTTCTTTGTAGATCCACTGTAGCAACATCACCATGACCAGTGACACTGAACTTGCAGTTAGCGATTTGATGAGCCAACAACTTGTTGCCCGCATTGACATACTTTGATATGTCTTTTTCAATTGAGGGAACAAATCTATTTGCAGAGTTCACCAACTCTATACAACTCTGGTGAAATAAATGTGCAAATCTCCTTTTTATTTCATCAAATAGAGCGACAATGGGAAATTCTCTTTCAACATCAAACATAGCATTCACCGACTCCGCGATGTTTGACGTCATAATGCTATATCTACACAACAAAAAATAAAAATCAATCAAAACACATAAAATTACAATAAACTCAAACGAGATGGTATAGACAATAATGTACCTATTTCTCAGGCAAAATGGCCTGCTCCATGTGTGGAATCCAATACGTTTAAAAGTTTCGACCGCCTTTGGGACCAAAACTCTTATTTGATTGAAATGGTTATTGAACTTACATCTATCATACGCCTTTGTTGCTTTATTGAAATGGGACACTACCTTTGAATTGTGAAAGTTATTTTGAATATTTTCCCCAAGGTGTCTCATGCAACAACCATAATGAGATGCGGGCTAGATAGTCGAAACCATCTTTTGAATACTTGGATGCCTATCAGAAATAATGTACAACTCATCAGTATCATTTACAAAGCTTCTCATATTTTGAAAAATATATTCATATGAGGCATCACATTCCTTATCCACAACACAGAAAGCCACTGAAAATATATGATTCTCAGCATCTTGTGCCACCGCCGATAGCAAACCTCCTTTATACTTGCTCCTCAGGAATGTCCCATCAACGGCTATTACTTTTCTCATTTCTTGAAAACCAGTTATCCAAGTGGCATATGATACAAAGAAGTACTTGAACCTCCCATTTTCATCGGGCGACAATGCCGTCTTGCTTCGTGGATTTGCAACTTCAAGCATATAACGGTACACATTATGCATTGCATACCCGTGCTCATGTGTTCCCCTAATATTAGACTTAGCATGCTCCATGCCCTTATAAATCTTCCAATAGCTTACCTTACAACCTAATTTTGTGCGGAGTTGATTTGACATATCTCTTATGGATGGCTCTTTACCACTGGGAAACCTATTTTCAAAGTACTTACCTATGACTTTTATCGTGGCATGCGGATTATGGCTTGTAAGATGCTATGAACCACACGTATGATACTTTTCATAGATTCTAATGACAAACCTGTCGCTACTTGTAAATTTCACAGCCCTCAACCACCAATTGCACTCCAGATATGAACATTTAAAAGAAAAAAACATTACTAGAGTTGATCACCTTTTTCAGTCTAAAATATTTTTTCAAGCAAACAATTTTCAATGAATTTGCCAGTTCTTTCTTTTTATTGAATGTCATTCCCGTATAAAAACCGGTTTCATCATCTCAAACATTATTCACATGTGATGATTGAGAAGAACATGGAATGTAGCTGCCAATAATAGGTGTAGGAGGATTGTTGCTCTCAAAGTCTGGCACTTCATCTTTTCTAATTTCATCATCCTGATTATTCATGTCCACAACATCAAATTCATCATTTAACATATCTTGTTGGTCTTCTTCTAGATTATGATCCTCCTCGATAGGATTTTCATCCACGTAGACTCTTAATATGGGCGGTCTCTCTGCTCCTCCCAAATAAACAAGCAAACTAGGCTGATCAGTTATTTTAAAAGGTAAGACCTTCTCATTATGAAAAAAAAACTAGGAATATAACTCATGACAAGATCTTTCGGTTGACAATTGTATCCACAATTTTGGATGACTAAATGCACAAAATCATCATACAAAATATTTCTTTCGACAGTCATCCCTACCGACCATCTCCGTTTATTACCATCCTTCCAATGCCAAATGTATCAATTTTTCTTCTCGACAAATTCACCACGACAATCAATCCCTATAAATAATCCCTCCAGTTATTGTACCTGAAGAAATTATTTAAAAAATAATTAGTACTAATGAAGAAATGTGTAAGTCATATGTTGCTATATATAACTGTTCTGCGGTGTCATGTAAGTCATATGTTTCTACATATGACTATTCTGTGGTGACATGTAAGTCATATGTTGCTGCATATAACTGTTTTGTTGTGACAAATAAATCACATGTGGCAACATGCATAAGTTATATGTCGCAACATATGGTTATTTTGTTGTGAAATGTAAGTCATATGTTTCTACATATATCTATTCTGTTGCGACATGTAAGTCATATGTTGCAACATGTGTAAGTTATATGTTGCAGCTTGTGTAAGTTATATGTTGCCACATATGTCAATTCTGTTGTGATTGAAATAACCTTTCTATTGCTACGTATATAGACATTTGTTGGAAACGCGAATGAAAATTATTGAAAAAATTGCAGGTACCCAGATGATGATGAATGATTTCAAAGAACTATTAATTTCACTTACCAAAACAATGGTGTGTGAATCCAATCACTTATGAAGTAATTTCAATTGATACAGAACGAAATTTGGTCCACTGATTGGATTAGCTAAATAAGAATGTTTTATTTCCCCTTTTGGTACAGCTCGCTGGTGGCTTCCCTCCTGTTTTGGTTCCCACCAAAATTGGTTAAATTAGGTTTTAGTCATCTACCCTTTTACCCCTCATTTAATTCAATGGACCAAACTGTCAACTCATAAACTCGAGGGCAACTCCACAATCCTTAATCATTAATCACATAATTGTCACCTACACTCAATAATTAATACTTATGTCACCGCCCCTTTATTTTGACACATTAATGTCACCTTTAATTCAAAGTCTCTTTGCTCTTCGGCATTTCCTTCTCACGTCATCGTTGTCACTGGGAACAAGGTAAAAATGATTCTTAAATTGTTAGAATTTCGAATTTTTAAAGTAAAAATGGTAAATGGTAAAAAATATCCCTAAACTATAAGAAAAGGTCTAAAAGTACTCTTCATCCAACTTTTGGTCTAAAAATACTCTTCTAATCATCTTTTTGGTCTAGAAATACCCTTTAATTCACCTTTTTGGCTCACTCATACACTTGAAACTAACAACCATCTCTTTGTTTATTTATCTTTTAAAAATATTTATTATGTGTCATTTTCTTATTAGATGTATTAAAAACCCCATCTCAACTAAATTTTTATCCGTAATTTATGCAAGAAAAAAAATATACCTCTTCAAGACCTAAGTTTATTTTTATTTTTTAAAATCTAGTAGTTTTAAGTAATTGTTGTAACTTTTTTTTTGAATCCGGCTACTCTCTATTTGATTTTTCTCTATTTTCTCCAAATTCTTACTTGGATTGAAGACATATGCCATAAAGAAAAATATATGGCTAAAATTTAGTTAATTAAATCAAGACTCTAAACATAATATAAATACTTAATATATATTTCATAAACAAATTAATAATGTCATAATCAAAATAATGATATCTTGTCTATAATACATTATAATTTTTTTCTCTCTTTTTCTACTTTTCTTATCGCTATGTGCTACGAACATTTATCCTCTTTTTTTTTTGAATTGAGATAATCTTTAATTACAAATTTTATGGAACTCTCTTTACAATTAGTTATCACAAAGATGATTAGAAAAAAAAACATTTATTTTTATTTTAAAAAAAAGGAAATCTAGACACTGCATATGATTTATAAATAATATAATATAATATGTCTCTATAATTAGGGAATCACTTATATTTTCTATAATATATCAATTATCTAAAACATTTGTTTTTAAAAAAAGCTTCAACAAATACAACAATTATTAGATTTTCTTTAAAATATTTTTTGGCGTCTTGAAGAGGTATTGAATAAATTATGCAAAAATTTAGTAAAGGTGAGGTTTTTATTTCATCAAATAAGAAAATGACACATAATAAATATTTAAAAAAAATAAAGAGAGGTTTGTTAGTTTCAAGTGTATAAGTGAGTAAAAAAGGTGAATGTAATGGTATGTTCAGACCACAAAGATGAGTAGAAGAGTATTTTTAGACCAAAAGATGGATGAGGGTATTTTCAGACCTTTGCTTATAGTTCAGGTGTATTTTTGGCCCTTTTCCGAAGAAAAAATGGTGATAATTTTAAAGAAGAATATGGAATTCACATATTTTGTTGTTGTATGTTCTAATAAACAACGTATGTATTTGTTGTGGTGGTGATGTGACACTGATGAAAAAGAAAAACTGAAGATCTCACAAAAACTTGTTGGCAATTCGGTCATTTAGCCACAAATTCTGCAATAACCTTCTTCATTTCATTCCACCAAGTCATTCATCCTTGGAATCATATACTTATTTGTATGGTAACCTTATTCAATTGTTGATAGTGAATGCACATTTAGAGGGAACCATCTTTCTTTCAAACATACGGAATTAGAGCATCACATGAAGAGATACTCTGCCTAATAAAGCTCTTATCTAGCAAATCTTTCAATTGATTCTTCAACTCCCTAAGTTCAGTCGGAGTCATATGGAAAGAAGGAATATAAATAGGTTGCGTATATGTATCCCTAACCTTAACAAGATGATAAATTCTAACCTTAGAAATCATTTTCCTTCCCTTTAAGCAAGATATAAACTGACCCTTAAAAGCATAATTTCCCCCTTCCCATGACATGATAGGTTCATTCGGAACCTTGAATATGACCAATCGGGTCCTACAATCTATGGAAGTATAACATGCACGAAGCCAATTCATCCCAAAAATAACATCAAAATACAACATATCAAGCTCTACAAGATCAACATGAGTGACTTCATGAGAAACAAAAATAGGGCAATTTCTATAAACTCTTTTAGCAACAATAGAATCACAAACACGAGTAGAGACATGAAAAGTATTATAATGGATTTTAGAACCAACACCAAATCTAGTAGCCATATTAGGGGTAACGAAAGACAATGTAGCCCCAGGATCAAGCAAGGCATACACGTCAAAATGAAAGAATTTCAACATACTGGTCATAACATCCGGAGAACCCTCATGATCTTATTGAATTTGAAGTGCGTAAAATCTATTTTGCTTTGGAGCACCCGAACCTGAACCACTAGGCTGAGCTTGCCTACCATCCCTTCCCTTAGTAGCAACCAACAAACAATCTCTTATTTTGTGACCACTCTTTCCACACTTAAAGTAACCATCTGTGCCTGCCAAGCATTTACAATCATGCTTCTTGCCACACCTTGTGCAATTAGTCATAAAATATCCACCACCATTACTTATTTGAGGTTTTTGGTTACACACCCTATACTTGTTGAACTTAGAAGCCGGAGCATGTGAAGAGACTTACCAAAAAACTTTTACCAGAATTTAGAACGACCTTGTCCACAAGATATAAAGCGAGAAAAGTCACCATCACCCACACAAGACCTCTTGGACTCCCTTGACCTCTTTTTGAGTTTCTCTTCCTCAATTTGTTGCGCATGAACCATCAATCTAAAGATATACATTTCCTTGATTAACATAAGGATTAAGCACTGATGAGTTTGAGATTTGGACTCATTTAGGGCTTTATTTGTATAGGTTTAGTGTCCTCAAATGCTTGTTTTGTGCCAATAACTAATGTAAAACCCTGGATTTCCAGGTATATGAATTAAGGAACAAAGCAAGGACATTAATTTGCCAAAAGGAATGAAGCAAGCTAAAAGAATGAAGAAATACAAGCCTGGTGATCGCCAAGTCCACTTGGCGAGCTGCCGAATGGCTACTTGACCACCTAAAGTTCCAGTGTGCCAAGCCTTGAAGGAAAGAACCAAGTTGGCGAGAGAAAGGAGCAGGCAGCGGATCGCCGAGTGGTTCCGCGATGCAAAGTTAGATCGCCCAAGGTTACAAACCTTGAGGTTGATGAATACCAAGGCAGAAGGGAGATGGAAATGACCAAAGGGTGGATCGCCGAGTGGTTCGGCGAGCTCGACTTACTTCGCCGAGTGACTCTTTGAACACATTTTTCGCGACTATAAATACATTTTTGAACATTTAGTTTAGTATCTGATATCATAATATCTTAGTCTATTATTAAGTTTTGAACTATGAGACAAGTTTTCTTTAGTTTTCCTTTAGCTTTGAAGAATTGAAGTTTTTCACTTTTGAGAAATTGGAAGTGGGTCTTTGAGATTTTTCAAATTGGACCATTGTAAAGACGAAATCAATCTTACCCAGTTGATGGAAACTCAATTTGGTAACGACTTTTTTTTATCTTTTTATGATGTCTAGCTAAAACCCCAATTCTTAGGGTGTGATTATGAGCTGATTTAGTTTATGGGTATTGCTAATTGTTAGTTTAAATGCTATTTAAAAGTGAGTTCAATCATTTATTGTGGTTTAATTTAAGAATTGTAATTGCAAATATAGTTCTATCTTTGTGTTCTTGGCTTGCTCGAGAGAGAGGTTTTAGAACTAAGGTGTTTGATTGATGGTCTGTGGGTATTGGGTTGACATAGTTTCTGCTCGAGAGAGTGAATCCTAACCCTTTTCCACACATTCAGCTTGAGAGAATGAATGGAGTAAGGTGTGGGCTGTTCTTATTTTGCATGCTTGTTGATGTTCGAGAGAAATTGACTTGATTTGGGGTAAATTGTCCGAGAGAAAGTTTACCTCTTCTATAGTCTAGCTTACTCACTAATATCTAGCCATTTTGTAATAGTTGCAATTACCCATTTGTCTATAGTAGCCTATAATCGAATCACATCCCAAGAACCCGTCTCACTATTGTTAATTCATAATGTTTATTGCTATTTGTAGTTGATAATTTCAAACCAAAACCCCCCCATTTGACATTTGTGTCACCCCCTAATTTGAATGATGTTTTTATTCGATAATTTCTATTCCTATGACTGATTTGACCATGTTCACACTTTACTACTGAATCTCAAACACGTACCGCTCTCTATGGGATTCGACCCCAACTCATTTAGTTGGGTGATATACTGATTAACCACCGTTGATGCTTAGAATTGGATGAAGTGTCTTTGAAACGTTAAACCAATCAAGCACTATTCGAAAACCAAGTCAAAAGCACCCAACACAAACTTATTCATTCTTGCCCTAGATTTGGCAACCATAATAGGAGTATACTTAGCAAATTGAGTAAACTTTAAAGAATACTCCTTCACGCTCATATTACCTTGGCAAAGATTAATGAACTCAAGTTCTTTTGTTTCCCTCATCTCAAGGGGAATGAAATGATCAAGAAAGGCTCCTTTGAATTTCTCCCATTCCAGAGGATCTGCATCAATAGCCCCTCACCTTTCATAGTTCAAACCAAACTTGAGCAACACCCTTGAGTTGATAAGCAACCAATTCTATCCTTTCTACGATTGACAATCCCATAATTCCCACTATCTTGATACCATTTTTCGTAGCGGAACTGGTAGTTGAGGTATTCATAGAAGTGGTAGTGTGGTAGGTGAGTAATTTATTTTAACCATTTTTATTATAATATTTTTTGTTAAGTGTATTAATCTTGATATCTCTTTAATATTCTTTTTTGGGGTTGTGAAATTCATGGTAAAATGTAATAATATTTATTGTAATATTCTTCCGATAGTTGTTTTAGTCTGAATATTTCTTTAATATTATTTGTGATATACTCTAGATATAACATATCTAGGGTTCTTCGGTACATATATAAATTCTCCTCCATTAATTGTTCTAATAGTTTTATATCTTCCATAGCTTCTATCCAATATTGTAAATATTCGTAATTCATTTTAATCTGAATTTATTTCTAAATCGTACCATTCCATTCTTTCATTATCTAAATATAGATCTTGTAAATCTATTTCATACCATTCTTGATTTAATATATCTTCTAATTCGTAGTCATCAAATATTTTTTCCCATATGATTCTTCTTAATTCAATTATCTCTATACCGTTAA
>JAJOOH010023199.1:0-19528 GCA_029582605.1 Solanum gracilifrons
CCTACCGATTTCAACATTAGGATGACATAGTATAGAAGTTTTCTCCCTGTTTCCAGTGTGCTAATAAACTAGAAATCATGATTCAAATAATTCTAATACATAATAACTAACATAAATTTATTCAATCATATATATGATATTCTGGAATATATGAAATTAGTTCTGCATATTTATTGAACAATATACCTTTGCTTCTTGCTTATTCATGATATCTGAAATATCTGATTGGATTTCAGATTGCTCCATTGTTTATAGTAACTTAATATTTTATTGAGAATATTTTTTTGTACAAAAAAGGCTTGCTTTCCGTCGAGAAAGTCTTGCCTTAGATATGCCTTATGGCTTGTTATTTATACTAGTAAAGTTTTTCCACTCTTTTTACATGTGTCCTTATACTATTTACTTTATACTATTCCTATTTTACACTTGTCTCCTACTTTATGACTTTACATCTTTACATTTGTCTTATGCTATTTACTTTATACTATTTCTACTTTACACTTGTCTTTTATTTTACGACTTTACATCTTCTCTACTTTACAATAAGTCTACAAACAAACAACTTTACATGACTTTTGTGTCTACAAACAAACAACTTTACATGACTTTTGTGTCTACAAACAAATAACTTTACATGACTTTTGTTGTTATCTTCTTTTTCTTTTATCTTTTTCCATACTTATCTCCTTTTGCCCTTTGGATTATTCTAGCTGGACATCTGATATCACATTATCTTCTCTGTTGCATTTTGAACATATATATATGATCCGGCTATTTGTGTCTAATTAGTTTACAATATCTGGTTAATAGCTCATTTGAGATGAATCCCTTCTTTAATGCTTTGGTAATAGGTTGTTCTTCTGGTTTAAGTAGAGATAATATCCATTTTTGTACTTCGTCCATATCTGTTTGCCTTAGCTCTCTTGAGTTTGAATATATCATAAGTTGGTCTCGTGAATAATAACTCCATATTGCATTCCCATTTAGATAGTTATTTGCTAGTTCTTGGATAATCGTTGGCATACCAATTATTCTCTTATTAGCATAGAAACTTGGTATCTCAATTTCTTGTATCTCCGATTGTTGTCCGATATCTTCTGGAATTATCATATCTCTGGTTAATCCTATTTTTACAACTTGTATTATTGTTTAATTTCATCGTATAGTATCTCTGCCGGGGCTGCATAAAACTTTACATAAAATAGGCAGCAACCTCCCTTATTATGGGCTCGCAACCTCCTCAACAATAATTATGATATCTCTTATTATGGGCTCGCAACCTCCTCAACAATAATTATGATATCACTCCAGAAATGAGGCAGCAGATTGTGCCTAACATTGGAGACCAGCATTGACCCTTTTTCTTTTTAGGATTTCTATTTCCCCATTGTTATCCCTAGCGCTTTAGTTTATTTCTAGTTTTGCTTTAGTCTGATGTAATAAATTGAAATTATTCAATATATGAATATCGTTTCTATTTCTCTAACTCTAAACTCCAATTGGCAAATAAGGCTTGAATTAATCATTATGCATCACTTATAAGTCGTCTTAGGCCCACCTCTGCCTCAACGAGGTCCCTTGTATCTAGGGCGCTTATTTCAAACAATGTGTTATTATTATTATTATTTGCTCTAATCCCCTAACACTGTTTTCTGTTGATTCCATCATTTTTTTCCCTTCCTAAAGGTTGATCTGTCCTTCACTCTGGCACATACACGATCGAAAGGGACCCCCCCTTCTCCTCCTCCTCAAAGAACAGAATACAGAGACAAGGGTAAAATGGTTGACAACAGCAGCAACAACAACGAAAGAGTAGAAACTTCTGAGGGAGGGAAACTTCCAAGTGACCTCGTCCTTAGACTTGAGCGCAAGATTTTAGATTTGGAAGAAGAAGTAGCGCATATGCGCGATTTGGCCAAGTTATCTATTTCTCTTGGAACCCAGTTTGGCGAAAATATAGACAATCCTCCTCACTCTAACTAAATAACCATGCCAAACAATCCTCCAGCCAATGTATCCCGACCTGAACCCACTCATCCAAATATCTTCCCACCACTTCATGCCCAAAATACCCAAATCCCAGTGTACCACTACCACCAACAAACTAGGCCAACTATTCCAGAACCAGTTCCAAATGCAAATCCTTCATATACTCCCAGAAATAACAACCTCAACCCCATTTATGTGGAAATTGCTCCCTTGACTAATAACTACCATGAATCAAAGTCTTCCCAAAAGGACATTCTGATAAAAACCCTGACCGAGAGATTAGATAACTTGGCCAGCAGGGTGCAACATGTGGAAGGAAGCAAGAGGTTGGGAGGACTGAGCTACGAGGATTTATTTATACATCCCGATGTAGAACTGCCTGAAGGATACAAGCTTCCAAAGTTTGAACTGTTTAATGGCATTGGAGATCCCAAAGCCCACCTGCGAATGTACTGTGCCAAGCTTGTAGGGGTGGGGAGAGATGAGAGGATACTCATGAAATTGTTTATAAGGAGTCTCACAGGAGAGGCTCTATCCTGGTACATTGAACAAGACCCTCGAAAATGGGATGAGTGGGTAGACATGGCAACAGACTTCATGAACAGGTTTGAATTTAATGTAGAAAATGCACCTGATTGGTTCTACATCCAAAACCTGAAGAAAAAACCCAGTGAATCTTTCAGGGATTATGCGATAAGATGGAGGTGTGAGGCGGCTAGGGCCAGACCTCCCATAGAAGAATCTCAGATGAAAGACTACTTCATCCGTGCCCAAGAACCACAATATTATGATAGGATGATGCTTATAGCTGAGAAAAGCTTCGCTGAAATTATCAAATCAGGTGAAAGAATCGAAGAAGGCATAAAAAATGGGACTATCATCAATCTGGAGGCCCTGCAAGCCACCAACAAAGCTTTGTAATCCGGGGGAATGGTAGAAAACCGGAAGAAAACAGGCTCAGTCATGATGGCTCAGGGAACCAGAACCCCTTATAAGTACCAATCAACAACCCGACCTCCATCTCCATATCCTTCATCTCCATATCCCCAAATCCCATATTCTTCAGCTCCACCATCTATATCTCCCAACCCCATGCCAGTATATTACCAAAATGCCCCTCCTCAACATCAGCAAGCTTCATATCTTGTCTATAATGCCCAGCCAACATACTTCCAAACTCCACCACCTACTCAAACACCAAACTACCGCAACAGACCTCCTTATGAAAGAAGACCTGCAAAGAATTATACCCCTCTGGCTGAGCCCATAGCCCATCTTTATGAGAGACTGAAAGAGGGTGGCTATGTCACCCCAGTCCCTGCATTACCTGTGGATGTCCGTGCCAAATGCTATGACCCTAACAAGGTTTGTGCCTACCATTCTGGGATGAAAGGTCACACTATCGAAGTTTGCAGAGCCCTGAAGGATAAGGTTCAAATGCTAATTGATACAAAGGCCATCTAACTTAAGGATCCGATGCCAAATGTTGCAAATAACCCTCTACCTAACCATCAGGTCAACATGGTAGAAGTCGAGGATACCTCGGATTAGGAGAAATCTATTTGGGTCCATGAGCGAGAAGAAGCAATAACTAATACCGCCCAAACTCCAATAGTAGTACAGAGGTGTGCCCCGTTTGAAGTTGAGGTCGCCATGGCAAGCTTCAATTCACTGTTTATTGGGCGCTTTTCCCTGTCCAGTATGATACCCATGCTGCTCCATGGGACTACAGAAGGGAAAAACAAAAGTGGAAGAAGCAGACACTGCAGCAAGAGTTACTAGGTCGGGAAGAATTTATACTTCTGAAAATTTGGTGCTGGGGAGCTCCAGCAAGTCCAAGACACCAATTGTAGAACTTGAAGATCAAGGTATTTAGAAGAAGGTGCAAGCAAAAGAGTACTCTACTGTTGAGCAATTGATTAAAACCCAGTCTCAAATATCCATCCTATCATTGCTACAATCCTCCGAAACTCATCGGAACGCTCTTTTGAAGGTCCTGGGTGAAGCCTATGTACAATCTAGCATTATCCATAGAGAGGTAGCCCAAATAGTCGGGCAAGTTTTTGAGGCATACATAATATCTTTTCACGAAGATGAGTTGCCACTTGAAGGAACAACCCATAACATGGCTTTGTACATTTATCAGGACAAGAAAATCACCAAAGCCTTGGTTGATGCAGGGTCTGGTTTAAATATATGTCCTCTGAACACGTTGACAAGGCTGGGAGTGGACAGTGCAAAGATCCAAACCTGGAAGATGAATGTGAGAGCTTTTGACGGTTCTCAAAGCGGTACTATTGGGGAAATAACCCTGGACATGCTCATTGGTCCCGCTACTTTCCCAATAACGTTCCAGGTCTTGGACATTCCGTCCTCATATAACCTATTGCTGGGTCGTCCTTGGATTCATACGGCTGAAGCGGTTCCCTCTACCCTTCATCAATGCTTGAAGTTTGAATGGGATCATGAAGAGGTTGTAGTCCATGGGGAAAAAGGGCATCATGTATATGCGATAGATGGAAGACATCTAGACAGTGAGATGTACCATACAGTTGAGCTTGTTAGCAACATTGAAGTGCAACCTTGGTTTACCCAGAAGATCATATATATGATGGCCTGGTTTGGTTTCGAGCTTGGTAAAGGTTTGGGAGCCAATCGACAAGGGATAGTTGAACCTATACAACTCGTTCGTCATTCAACCACTTTCGGCTTGGGATACAAATATACTACTGAGGAGTGGCTTGATTGGCAACCACCCGGAGAGGGGTACTGCTATCCGTTGAAGAAACCCATACCACCGTTGCACCAATCATTTCAATCAGCAGGTTTCATGGGTGGCATCACTGACAAGCTTTTAGAAGACATGAAATGTTTGTATCTGACCAAGGAAGAAGGGAAAGTTTGCAATGTCGCGATCAACGAGGAGGAGAAAGGGGGCCCTAGCAGTGAAGCAGGGATCAACATCAACATTTGGACCTCAACTCCATCCAGACCTCGTCGGGCATCTGGGTAGCTGTGGAAGAAATTTTCTATTTTAAAGTTTTCAATAAAGAGTTTTAAATTCCAGTTCTCTGTTATTGTTTTCAAATGCTAGTATTACGAAACTCTCGAGTTTAATCAATAAAGTTATTTTCCCATCTATTTAATCTTATATTTATTTGTGCGTTATTCTTTCTTCCAGCAAAATCTGTTATAAAAATGTTGAATCTGAGACTATGGCATATAATGAGATTGCACAGCTTAACATTAATGACTTAGAGGAAGTCGAAGAAAGTGAGGTCCCTGAAGAGTTAATCAGAAAGGTTGAGGAATTCGAGGAAAAGCCCAATCCAAACTTAGTGGAAACAGAGGGGATAAATCTAGGAAGTTCGGAAGTGGCACAAGAGACCCGAGTAAGCGTCCATATGACAGAAGATGACAAGAAAGAGTATACAAAGTGTCTCATGGAGAATAAGGATATCTTCGCCTGGTCCTATGCAGACATGACAGGGTTAAGCACTTCAATCGTAGCTCATCGACTTCCCACTGATCCAGCATGTCCTCCTGTAAAGCAGAAACTGAGAAAATACAAGCCTGAGTTGAGTTTGAAAATCAAGGAAGAAATATCAAAGCAATTAGATGCTGGAATCCTTCAAGTGACAGAGTACCCAACCTGGCTTGCAAATGTCGTTCTAGTGCCCAAGAAAGACGGAAAAGTTAGTGTGTGGATTATCGGGATCTCAACAAAGCTAGTCCCAAAGATAATTTTCCATTGCCCAACATACACATCTTGATTGATAACTGTGCTAAGCATGAAACACAATCATTCGTGAATTGCTTTGCTGGCTATCATCAAATTGAGATGCACAAGGACGATGCTGAGAAGACTGTTTTCATCACACCGTGGGGTGTCTACAATTACAAGGTAATGCCTTTTGGGTTAAAAAATGCTGGTGCTACATACATGAGGGAAATGACTACTCTGTTTCACGACATGATCCACAAGGAAATCGAAGTTTATGTGGATGACGTCATCATCAAATCAAAGAAGGGTTCAAATCATCTGGATGATCTACGAAAATTCTATGCCAGATCACGCAAGTATAATTTGAAGTTGAATCCTGCAAAGTGTATCTTTGGGGTTCCTGCTGGAAAGCTTCTGGGTTTCATTGTCAGCCGCCGGGGTATAGAACTAGATTCATCAAAAATCAAAGCCATTCGTGATTTACCTCCGCCGAAGAGTAAGAAAGAGGTAATGATTTTCCTGGGATGACTAAATTACATCAGTCGTTTCATAGCCCAATCTACTATCATTTGTGAGCCTATCTTCAAGCTGTTGAAGAAGGATGTTGTGGTGAAATGGACACATGAATGTCAACAAGCGTTTGACAAAATCAAAGATTACTTTTCCAATCCACCTGTGTTGGTTCCACTGGAATCTGGTAGACCACTGTTGTTATACATATCAGTGTTATATAATGCTTTCAGCTGTATTTTGGGGCAACATGATGAGACTGGAAAGAAGGAGCAGGCGATATACTACTTGAGTAAGAAGTTTACATCATATGAAGCTCGATACTCTCTATTGGAGCGTACTTGTTGTGCTGTAACTTGGATCGCCTAGAAGCTGCGACACTACCTCTCCTCGCACACTACTTATCTGATTTCAAGGATGGATCCTCTAAAGTATATCTTTCAAAAGCCCATGCCTATAGGTAAGCTGGCTAAATGGCAGATATTACTGAGCGAGTTTGACATAGTATATGTTACATAGAAGGCAGTGAAGGCACAGACATTACCAGATCATATGGCGGAGAACCCTGTAGATGATGATTATAGACCGTTGAAGACTTACTTCCCAGACGAAGAAGTAGCTTTTGTCGGGGAAGACATTTCTGAAGAATATGATGGTTGGATGATGTTCTTTGATGGAGCTAAGAACTTGAGCGGATCCGGCATCGGAGTTGTTTTGATATCACCAACTGGGCAACATTATCCGGTATCAGCCAAACTCAGGTTCCTATGCTCAAATAATATGGCTGAATATGAAGCTTGCATATTAGGGCTCCGACGCGCTATTGACTTGGATGTCCAGGAAATGTTGATAATAGGAGATTCAGACTTATTGATCCATCAGGTCCGAGGCGAATGGGCTACCAAGAATCTAAAATTGTTACCATACTTGGAGTGTGTTCATAGGTTGTGCAAAAGGTTCATCAAGGCAGAATTCAAACATGTGCTAAGGATCCAGAATGAATTCGTAGATGCCTTAGCCACCTTGTCTTCCATGATTCAACATCCTGATCATAACCATATTGATCCTATTTACATCCACTTATACGAGCAACCAGCATACTGTTTTCATGTTGAGGATAAGCCTGATGGAAAGCCTTGGTACGATGACATTCGAGGATATTTGAAGAACGGTGAGTATACAGAGGATGCAACAAGTGTACACAACCGTACAATTCGGAGGTTAGCGAATCAATTCTTTCTAAGTGGAGAAATCCTTTATAGGAGGACTCCCGATTTGGGGTTGCTAAGGTGCGTCGAAGCTGGAGAAGCCAACAGGTTGATTGAAGAGATACATGCAGGAACATGTGGTCCTCATATGAATTTTTTTACATTGGCAAAGAAGATCTTGAGATCAGGATATTTCTGGCTAACTATGGAGACAGACTATATACGCTATGTTCAAAAATGTCACCAATGTCAGACTCATGCAGATATGATTCGAGTTCCTCCCAACGAACTCCATGTTACTAGTTCACATTGGCCCTTTGCAGCTTAGGGCGTGGACGTCATTGGTCCAATCGAGCCAGCGGCATCCAATGGACATAGATTCATTCTGGTTGCAATTGACTACTTCACCAAATGGGTCGAAGCCACCTCACACAAATCAGTGACAAAGAAGGTTGTGGATGATTTTGTCAAAAATAATATTATCTGTAGGTTCGGAATCCCTGAGTCAATCATCATTGATAATGGAACCAACCTAACTAGTGATTTGATGAGATCATTGTATGAGAAGCTCAAGATCAATCATCGAAATTCTATAGTATATATACCACATATGAATGGAGTTGTTGAGGCTGCAAACAAGAACATCAAGAGGATGTTGCGCAAAATAATTGACAATCATAGACACTGGCATGAAAAGCTACCATTTGCATTGCTGGGATATCGTACCACCATCAGAACTTCTATTGGGGCTACGCCTTATTTTTTGGTATATGGTAATGAAGTTGTGATACCTGCTAAAGTAGAGATACCATCTCTAAGAATTATTCAGGAAGCGGAGTTGAGTGATGCTAAATGGATACAAGTTCGGGCGGAGAATCTGACATTAATAGATGGAAGAAGAATTAACGCCATTTGTCATGGTCAACTCTATCAAAATAGAATGGCTAGAGCTTTCAACAAAAAGGTTAGACCCAGACACTTCTCACCTAGGCAGCTGGTTTTGAAGCGGATTTTCCCAAATCCAGATGAAGCAAAGGGTAAATTCTCACCAAAATGGCAAGGTCCATACATAGTCTCTCGGGTATTGACAGGCGGAGCCCTCATACTTGCAGAAATGGATGGAGAAGTTTGGCCCAAACCCATCAACTCATACTTGCAGAAATGGATGGAGAAGTTTGGCCCTCATGCTCTTTTACTCTGTATTTGGAACTACGTCAGACCTGATTACCGTTTAAGAGGGGATATGTAGGCGCTCCTATGGAGTTCGGTCTTATCATAATAAAAATTTCATTTTCCCCTTTGACTGTGTAATTGGGGCAGAATTTTTGAGAGGGTATAAAAAATTCCATCAAAAGAATATCTTCTTGCAAATCACGATACTGGGGCAAAATTTTTTGAGAGGAACTCAAAAATTCCATCAAAAGCATGTCTTCTCACAAATCAGTAACTGGGGAAGAATTTTTGAGAGGGTCTCAAAAATTCCTTCAAACGGGCATTTCTGTACAAATCAAGACTGGGGCAGAATTTTTACAACTACATTCTTCAAACAGATTTGCTACTGATTCAGATGTTGTAAAGTCTCAAACTGTGCCATGGTCAAAGATTCAACATTACTTTTTACAAAGTAATATTTTCAAAAAAAACTCTCTCTTTCTATTTTTTACATTTCCGTTCAAAGCAAATGTCCGGAAAGGTCTGGATGGCAAGCCAAAGGGAGCACACCGGTCGGAGCAGATCAACCTCCCCCCATTTTTAAACTTACAATTTTTCTTTGAATACAGGAAAGGCAGGTATAGGTACAGATACAAAAGACAGCTTCAACCTCGTCTGACCACTATTAAGCTCGACGAATTGCCACTAAATGGCACATTATCCTTCTAATCGGACAGAAGGACCAAGCTTTATATTGAGTCCGACAATCACCGATCAGCGGCACCATGTTCTTCCAATAGAAACATGATCAAGCTACTATAAATCGCCAGTCAAATGGCAAGGTCCATACATATTCTCTCGGGTATTGACAGGCGGAGCCCTCATACTTGCAGAAATGGATGGAGAAGTTTGGCCCAAACCCATCAACTCAGATGCTGTGAAGAGATATTACATCTAAATTTGTTTCATGTTCTTTTACTCTGTATTTGGAACTACGTCAGACCTGATTCCCGTTTAAGAGGGGATACGTAGGCGCTCCTATGGAGTTCAGTCTTATAATAATAAAAATTTCATTTTCCCCTTTGACTGTGTAACTGGGGCAGAATTTTTGAGAGGGTATAAAAAATTCCATCAAAAGGATATCTTCTTGCAAATCACGATACTGGGCAGAATTTTTGAGAGGAACTCAAAAATTCCATCAAAAGCATGTCTTCTCACAAATCAGTAACTGGGGAAGAATTTTTGAGAGGGTCTCCAATTCTCATAGCAGCAAAGCTGGTCTCCAATTCCAGTGGCTCGTATCGCTCGATTCCTCAAAGTGGGGAAGTATGCCAAACGTGTCGGTGCCAGAGCTTCGGTATTTCTTGTTGCGGTGCTTGAGTACCTTGTAACTGAGGTGAATTTCTCAAGTTCCATTTTTTTATATGTCAAATTTCTAAGGTTTGTAATTACTAAATTTTACATATATGCGATTGTTTGTAGGTGCTTGAATTGGCTGGAATTGCAGTGAGGAATGACCAAAAGACTCAGATCATTCCAAGGCACATTCAGGTAGCTATTAGGTTTGATGCTAAACTTTGTCAGTTTCTTAGAGATATGACGATTCCAAATGGTGGTGTTATTCCAAACATTCACAACATTTTTCTGCCTAAAAGAAGAATAGCTCTTCAAAGGCCGCCGCTGTTGTTGGTCAGGAGGGGGAGGAGGATTAGACTGATCATTCCATCTCTAGTGTCGAGATGTTCCCCAAGTCCTTAAAGATGGTTCCGTAATTCGGAAAAAATGCCTGGAAGCCATATCGCCAAAAAAATCCAAGGCTAACACACACACAAAAACACTATGAAAATCGCTTAATTTCCTACTGAGTGGATCCTAATTACTAAAAAATGTGGAGTCGATCATGGTAAGACTATAAGACTTGTTCCCCAGGTCCTTACGGATGGTTCTCTAAAGGTTACGAAAAAAAGTACCCGAAAGCCATATTACCAAAGAATTACAAGCTAAACACACACGAAAACCTAAATAAATTCCATATTTTTTGTTGAGTGGCCCCTAAATTCTAAAAAGAGTGGCATGGATCATGGTGAGTCTATAGAAATTGTTCAACAAGTCCTTCGGGATGGTTATGTAAAGATTTTGTAAAAAATGTGTCCAGAACTCATATCACCAAAAAAGTCCATAGGCCAACACACACGAAAATTGAGAAAATCGCTTAATTCTTGTTGAGTGAACCTAAATGCTAAAAGTAGAGTTTATTATGGTGAGGTTACAGGAAATGTTTCCCAGGTCCTTATGGATGGATCTGTAAAGATTTTTAAAAAAAGGTGCTCAAAAGCCATATCACCAACAAATCTATGGGCTAACACACACAAAAAATTGAAACAATCGCTTAATTCATGTAGGGTGGTTCCTAATGCTAAAACAGTTGTGTGGGTCATGGTTAGGCTATATGAATTGTTCCTAGGTCTATAGATGGCTCTATAAAGATTTGGAAAAATTTTTCTTAGAAGACATCACAAAAAAATCTGTGGGTTAACACGCTCGAGAAATTGAGTAAATCACCTAATTCCTATTGAGTGACTTCTAAATGCTAAAAAAAGTGGTGTGGATCATGGTGAGGCAATATAAATTTTTCCCCGGATCCTCACAGATGGTTTTGTAATAGATTTGAAAAAAATAATATGCCCAGAAACCATATCACTAAACAATCATGGGTTAATACAAACAAAAAACTAAAAAAACCGCATAATTTCGGTTGAGTGGCCTCTAAATACTAAAAAGAGTAGTGTGAATCATGGTGAGTCTATAGGAATTTTTCCCAGGTCCTTACGGATGGTTCTATAAAGAATTTAGAAAAAAGCGTAAGGAAATCATATCACTAAAAAATTCATGGCCTAACACACACACACAAAACAGAGAAAATTGCATAATTCCTATTGACTGGCTCCTAAATGCTAATAAATGGTGAGGATCATGGTAAGGCTATATGAATTGTTCCCCAGGTTCTTATAGATGGCTCTGTAAATATTTTGGAAAATAGTGTCTGAAAGTCATATCACCTAAAAATTCAATGGGTAACACACAGAAAATTAAGAAAAATCGACTAATTCAGGTTGAGTAACCCCTAAATACTAAAAAAAGTGATGTGGATCATGGTGAGGCTATAGAAAACTTTTCACCAGGTCATTACGGATGAACCTACAAATGTTGACAAAAAGTGTCCCAAATCTGTATCACCAAAATATCCATAGGCTAACACACATGAAAAACTAAAAAGATTGCCTAATTCCCATTGAGTTGCCCCTAAATAATTTTAAAATGTGGCGTGGAACATGATAAGGCTATAGAAAATGATCCTTATATACTTATGGATGGTTTTGTAAAGGTTTTGGAAAAAAGTGTCGGGAAGCCATCACAAAAAAAAATCCATGGTAGTTACACACAAAAAATTGATAAAATTGTCTAATTATTGTTGAATGGCCCTAAATGATTAAAAAAAAGTGGAGTGGATCATCGTGAGGTGATAGAAATTGTTCCACGGGTCCTTATGAATGTTTCTATAAAGGTTTCAGAAAAAGAATGTCTTGAAATCATATCACCAAAAAACAAGAAAAAGTGAGAAAATCACCTAATCTCCTATTAAGTGACTCCTAAATGCTAAAAAGGTGGCATGGATCATGGTGCTACATGAATTGCACCTCATGTCCTTACAAATAGTTCTATAAAGGTTTAGAAAAAAAAAAGTGCAAAATCCATGAGATAACACACACAAAAAACTGAGAAAAATCATCTATTTTTTGTTGAATCTCCCTAAATGCTAAAAAAAGTGTGTGGACTATGGTGAGGCTATATGAATTGTTCCCGAGGTCCTTATGAATTGTTCTATAATGGTTTTGAAAAGAAATCTCCTCAAAGCCATATTACCAAAAAGTCCATTGGCTAACACACGAGAAAAACTAAAAAAAAATGCCTAATTCGTGTTGAGTGTCCCCTAAATCCAAAAAGATGGTGTAGATCATAGTGAATCTATAGAAATTGTTCTCCGGGTCCATAGGGATGGTTTTGTAAGTGTTTTAAAAAAAAGTGTTCGAAAGCCATATTACCAAAAACTTCATGGGTTAATACACATGAAAAATATAAATTTTTTTGCCTAATTTCTTTTGATTGCGCCCTAAATGCTAAAAAAGTGTCATAGATCATGCTGAGGCTATATAAAATTTTCCCATGTACTTACGGATGGTTATGTAAAGGTTTCTAGAAAACGTTCCTAGAAGCCATATCACCCAAAATAATTATGGGCAAACACACACGAAAAACTAAAAAAATGACCTAATTCCATGTAAGTCACCCCTAAATGCTATTAAAAGTGGTGTGTATCATGGTGAGGCTATAGAAATTGTTCCCCGGGTCCATACAAATGATTCTGTAAAGGTTTCAAAAAAAATGTTTCTGAAAACAATATAGCCAAAAAATTTGTGGGCTAACACACGAAAAACTAATAAAATTACCTAAATCATGTTTAGTCTCCCTTAAATTTTAAAAAGTGGGGGCTGGATATTGGTGAGACTATAGGAATCATTCCAGGTCCTTACAAATAGTTTTGAAAAGGTTTGGGAAAAAATGCTCAGAAGCCATATCAACAAAAATCAATGAGCTAACATACACGAAAAATTAAGAAAATCGTTCAATTCTTGATGAGTGGCCCCTAAATGCTAAAAAATGTGGCTTGGATCATGGTGAAGCTATACGAATTATTACCCAGATCCTTATGGCTAGTTCTTTAGAACTTTTTGAAAAAAAGTGTATGCAAGCATGCCACCAAACAATCCATGGGATAAAATTGCTTAATTTCTAATGAGTTCCCCTGGAAGCTAAAAAAGTGGTTCTGTAAAGGTTTTGAAAAATAATTCCTAGAAGCTATATCACAAAAATATCATAGGCATTTAATACACATGAAAACTGAGAAAATTACATAATTTCTGTTGAATGGCCCCTAAATGCTAAAAAAGTGGCATGGATCATGGTCATGCTATATTTATTTAACTAGGTCCTTAGAGATGGTTTTGTAAAATATTTGGAAAAAAAAGTTCCTGATAGTTATATCACCAAAAGGTCAATGTGCTAACACACATGAAAAATTGATAAAATCACCTAAATTCTATTGAGCGATCCCTAAATGCTGAAAAGTGATGTGGATCATGGCGAGGCTATATGAATTATTTCCTCATGTCTTTACCGATGGTTCTATAAAGGTTTCGAAAAAAATGTGCCTAGAACCAATATCACCAAATGCACGAAAGACTGAGAAAATAGCCTAGTTCTTTTTTTTTAACCCTCCCAAGGAGCTCCCACCCATTTTGCTTCCTTGGTGACTCGAACTCGCAACCTTCGAGTTGGAAGTGAGGGGTACTTACCATCTGAGCAACTCCCTCTCGCCACCTAGTTCTTTTTGAGTGTGCCTTAAATGCTAAAAAAAGTGGAGTGGATCATGGTGAGGCGATAGGAATTTCTTCCCAGGTCCTTACAAATGGTTTTTGTAAAGGTTTTTGAAAAAAGTGCCTATAACCCGTATCACCAAACACACGCGAAAATCGAGAAAATCACTCGATTCTTGTTGAGTGTCCCCAAATGCTAAAAAAAAGTGGAGTGGATCATGGTGAAGCTGTAGCAATTGTTCCTCAGGTCCTTACAGATGGTTTTGTGAAAGTTTTGGAAAAAAAAGTGTTCAGAGTCATATCACCAAAAAATAATGGGCTATCACACATAAAAAAAACTAAGAAAATCGCATATTTTTTGTTGAGTGGCTTCTAAATGCTAAAAATGTGGATTGGATCATGGTCAGGCTATAGGAATCGTTCTTTAGGTCCTTACGGATGATTCTATAAAAGTTTTGGAATAAAATATCCGAGAAGACATATTACCCAAAAATACTTAGGCTAACACACGAAAAATTAAGAAAACTGCCTAAATCCTATTAAGTGGCCCCAAAATGCTAAAAAAAAAGTGGAGTGGACCATGGAGGAACTGCTACCAAGGTCATTATGGATGGTTCTATAATGTTTTTGGAAAGGAAGTTCCCCAAAGCCATTTCACCAAAAAAAAACATGGGCTAACTCACGACAAAATGATAAAATCGTTTAATTCATGTTAAGTGGGCCCTAATGCTAAAGAAGTGGTGGGGATCATTTTGAGGGTATAAGAATTGTTCCTCAGGTCCTTACAAATGGTTTTGTAAATATTTTGGAGAAAACGTTTCCAGAGGACATATCACCAAAATATCATATATATTATTAGGAGTAGTATTGAACACCGATATGGGGATAAGTTTAGATAACTCAAAATCCTCATAAACCATGTATGCCAACATGGGTAAATGATCATACTTTTTAGATGATTCCTTATTTCCTTTAAGCATAAATTAGTGGATCCACTTAGTTGAGATGTTTTATACCCCGACAAGATATATGACAGTTCTGGCAACGTGGGCGAGACGTTGTATCATCACCGAGATCATAGTGATGGTTGTCGGTTAGAGAATATCTCCCTAATAAGAGTAAAGAGTATGTTATTGTATTTTTATACATTTGAGTTGACATTTACTATGTTCAAAGATTTTAATATCGCATCTTTTATTATTTCTTTCATATTGGAGTTGAGTTGAGGTGAGTATCTCTTCCTCGGTTATCAGTCCAGCTTTGTATGTTTCAGTTTTGCCCTTGCATGCTTGTCCATTCAATGTACTGACGTCATTCGACTTGCATCTTTTCATGATGCAGATACAGTTATTCAGGGTCATCAATCTGCGTTTCGTTGATACCATTAGCACTCCAACTAGCTTTGGTGAACCTCTTTGCTTCTGGAGGGCTCCACATCTTTATCTTTTGTTTTGTTAAGATGTCCTGAGTCTTGTCCCAACATCTATCGTAGTATTTAGAGGCTTCATAGACAGTAGTAGTTGAGAAGTCTTTTTTTTCTATTTCCTTTGTTGATGTTTTGAGACTTTGAGTCGAATACTTATGTTTATTCAAGAAATTTCAAACATTCATTGAGTTATGTTGTTTTGAGACATTATGAGTTAACTTTGTAGGAAAAACAAAGGTTCTTTAACTACAAAACTTAGAGTTGCACAAAGAAGATGAAGGAAATACTTTGTAGAAGTGCTTACTTTATTAATTGGAAATATCTGCCTTTATAGGCTTACAGACTCAGGAAGATAATATCTGTCCATGACTTCCAGTTGACCAGAAACTAGGAAAGTGCCAGAAAAATAGCAACCAAATAACAACCTAACAAAGACTCTTTCGACTCTAGTAAAAGACTTATTCAAACTCACAGTAAATAATCAGTAACTTAGACTCCTTTTTTTGAATCAATTCTCAACATTCCCCCTTGATTCAAAATCACATACGCCAAGGAATAACATAAAGTAATTGTGCTTTGCCTGAGGAAGTGCTTTAGTAAGAATATTTGCCACCTGTTCTTCTATGCTACAACTCTTCAACTCAATCACCCCATCTGCAACCAGATCACGGATGAAATGATGCCGAATATCTATGTGCTTTGATCTTCCATAACAAATAGGATTTTTCGCCATTGCAATTGCTGATAAATTATCACAGAAAATTTTTGTTTCTCCCTTTTGTTCTTGGTGAAGATCAGCAAGTAATTTCCTCAGCCCTAACACTTGACATGTTGAAGATGCTGCTGCAACATATTCAGCCTTGGAAGAAGACAACGCTGTTGTTGATTGTTTCTTTGAGCTCCAAGTAATAGTTGCAGAACCAAGAGTGAAAAGGTTCCCAGAAACATTCTTTCTATCGTTCACATTCCCTGCCCAATCACTATCTGAAAAACCATAGAGATTAAAATTAGTACTTCGAAAGTACCATAGTGCAAATCCTGTAGTTCCAGCAATATAGCGCAAGACTCCTTTAGCTGCTCCAAGATGATGCTTCGAAGGCATATGCATAAACTTGAAATCATTCCAACAGAAAATGATATATCAGGACGAGTGTCCGTCAAATAAATTAAGCCTCCAACTAAACTTCTAAAATAACTTCCTTTAGCTTTTTTAATACCATCATCAAGTTGCAGCTTCTCATTTACATTCATAGGAGTAGCCACTGTTTTGCAGTTAAGCATGTTAAATATTTTGAGAAGATCAGTGTCATACTTCCTTTGAGATATGAAAATTCCTTCTTCTTCTTGCTTCACTTCAAGTCCAAGAAAATAATGCAACACTCCCAAATCGGTCATTTCAAATGTTTTCATCATAGAAGATTTGAAATCACATACAAGAGAGTAAGATGAACCCATATAGATCATGTCATCAACATACATACACACCAATAATAGATCATTTTTTTCATATTTCTTCACATATAAAGTTGGCTCATTTTTACTTATTTTAAAACCATTTTCTCTGAAATATGAATCCATTTTGCTGTACCATACGCGAGGAGCTTGTTTTTTCCCATAGAGTGCTTTCCTCAACTTGTATACTTTGTTCTCCTTTCCTTTCTCCACATAACCATCTGGCTGTGTTACATACACTTCTTCTTCCAAATCACCATTAAGGAATGTAGACTTAACATCAAATTGATAAACCTTCCACTTTAATTGCACAACCGAAGCTAAAAGGATTCTTACTGTTTCAAAGTGAGCAACTGGAGAAAATTTTTCATCAAAGTCAATGCCTTGTTGCTGCGAATATCCTTTTGCGACCAATCTGGCTTTGTGTTCTGCACACTTCCGTCAACATGGTACTTTGTCTTGAACACCCATTTTACTCCGATAACATTTTTTCCATCTGGAAGGTCCACCAAGTCCCATGTTCCATATCCCATTTTTCCTTATTGCCATAAGCTCTTCTTCCATTGCACACCTACATTCTATTTTTGTTGAAGCTTCCTGAAAGCTAGTTGGGTCTGCACCAAATAGAGCAAAGGTACATGTATCATAAATATCTGAAAGTGATCTAAACTTCCGTGGAGGAGTTTCACTGGAACCTTCTGAGTCAGGCACTATCAATGTTGGGCTGCTACACCTTGGACTTGTGTCGCTGGAGTTTCCTGAAGAGTGGCTTGGTGTATTAGTAAGAGACTGACTATTAGCAAGAGATTGACTTACTTCTTCACTAGGAAAGACTTCATCTTCCATTGTAACTTGTGAACTTTTCTTGTTGCTGTCCCATTTCCAGCAAGTGTTTTCATCAAATACAACGTCTCTCCTGATAATCACCTTACCATTTGTGGGATTATACAATCTAAAAGCCTTAGATTTAGAACATTATCCGAAAAAGATGCATTTTTCAGAATTTTCATCAAACTTTTTACGATGTTGAGAATTTATTAGAGCATATGCAATACAACCAAAAATTCTCAAATGACTTACTCATGGCTTTCTACCTTTCCAGATTTCAAACGGTGTCCGACCCATAACTGCTTTGGTCGGAGAGATATTAAGCAGATAAACTGCAATATGAATAGCCTCAACCCAAAACTGATTTGGAAGATCTTTACTCTTTAACATGCTCCTGGCCATCTCCACTACAGTTTGGGCCTTCCGCTCAACAATCCCATTTTGCTCCGGAGTGTGAGGTGCAGTCAATTCCCTGTAAATTCCATTTTCTTCACAAAAAAACTTAAATTCTTGTGATAAGAACTCACCTCCTCTTAACTTGGTTTTCAACCAACACCTTGAATTTTTTGAAGCTTGCAAAAGTTTCTGATTTGAGCTTCAAAAAATATACCCAACTCATCCGACTGTAATCATCAGTTAGTAACAGAAAATATCGAGAACCAGCAAGAGATTCTATGTTCATAGGAGCACATAAATCTGCATGAACAATTTCAAGACAACTAGTAGCTCTTAAGGATCTTCCAACAGGAAAAGAATATCTATGTTGTTTGCCATATATACAACCTTCACATGTATTTTCAACATATCCTATATTTGGCAACCCATGAACCATCTTATTTTGACTTAGCAATCTCAATCCATTCATATTCAAGTGTCCATAACACAAATGCCACAACTTAGATTCGTCAAGATTTTTCTCACTAACAATCAAGGCTTGTTCAACTTTTGAAACTTCAAATGAAAACATTTTATTATCTGTTGTGTGAATATTTGCTAAGATTTGACCATATTTCTTATTCTTAATAACACATGAGTCATCATCAAACAAGGCAAAGAATCCACAACTCAGCAATTTCCCAACACTTAGTAAGTTATGTTCCTAACTAGGAGCAAATAATACATTTTGAATAAGTTTCACTTTACCTTGACTAGTCTGGACAGCAATAGTACCTTTACCTTCGACTTGAATTTCCTTGTTATCACCAAGCCAAATTCGCCTCTTTTTTGTCTCATCTAACTCTTTAAATCCTTTTCTTTCACCGGTCATGTGATGGGAGCATCCACTATCCACAAACCAAACATTAGTCTTGTAATCTATGGTGGTAGAGCGAGCCATGAAAAGCACGCTCTCTTCTTCCTCTTCCTTGGCATAACTAGCTTGATCATTTTTATACCAACAGTTAGTTTCTATATGGACAAACCTATGAAAATTGTAACACTGCACTCCACTTCTGCGTCTATTTGTCCACCCAGATTGGCTTCTGCCTCTACCACGTCCTCTGGCTCTAAAAGAGCCTCTGCCACGTCCTGGTGCTCCTTGTTCTAACGACTTCTCATTTTGAATTGGATGCTCTTCCTTCACTTGAAAAGCTTGTTCTTCAGTTCTCTCTATTGACTTATTGATCTGTGACTCATGAGATTGCAAAGAGCCCATTAGTTCATCAAATGAAAACTTACATAAGTCTTTTGATTCCTCTATGGCTGCAACCACATGATCAAACTTTGGAGGTAAACTTCTTAAAACTTTTGAAACTACAATTTTATCACCTATCTCTTCACCATATGATTTCATTTGACTTACAAT
>JAJOOH010023200.1:0-11563 GCA_029582605.1 Solanum gracilifrons
ATCGTACCATTCTTGATTCATGAGTTCTTCTATTTCAGGGTCAAATATCTTTTCCCAAATTATTTTTCTTATGTCGATTATCTCTATATTTTTTAGTACATACAAAACTAGTATTTTATAATCTTGCATCATTGCTTCATGTAAATTATTCATAACAGATTTTAAAACAATTTTTTAAAACAATTCCCTCATATCATAACCTTGATTAATTTCATCTATATCAGACTGCTATGAACTAGATTATTTTTACTATGTTTCCCTGTCACTACTAACATCGTACTTTCAAAGATACTTTCTTCCTAACAGCGTCTCAACTTTGTTTACTCCCCTTACGGCTTCTCTGCCTATGGTTTCAACGTTAGGATGGCATAGTCTGGTAGTTTTCTCTTTTTTCCTCATGTTAGCAAGCTAGAAAACATACTAACAATAATTCTAGTAAATAACAACTAATATAAATTTATTCTATCATGTTATGATATTCAGGAATTAATAACTTTAGCTACACATAGTTATGAAGATGTATACCTGTGTATCTGCATTTTGATCCATAGCTTTAACTGGAAGTTATATTTTATTTGAGAGAATATTTGTTTTACAAGGAGTTTTTCTTTCCGTGTAGAAAGTCTTGCCTATCTATGCCATAATGGCTATCTATTTATACAAGAGAAAATACTATTTTTATACTACAGCTGTCCACTAACTTTACATTCCACTATCTACTACTTTACATTACATCTTTAATACTATTCACACTTTTGTACCCATTACTACTAATCTAACACGTTGCTACTACTACTTTACATAAAGTTTTCCACTAACTCTTTATTTTACATTAAAGTCTTCATGCGGTTTTAATTTTCGAGAGGCATAAGAAATAACCTTCCCTTCTTGCATCAAAACGCATCCTAGACCATTGTGAGAAGCATCACTGTAAACTTTATATTCTTTCCCTTCATTCGGTAGAGTAAGTATAGGAGCTTGCGTCAACAAGGATTTGAGAGTTTCAAAGCTCTCTTGACAGTTGTCATCCCAAATAAACTTTACTTCCTTATGCAAGAGCTTAGTCAAAGGGGAGGCGATAATGGAAAAGCCTTTCAAAAATCTTCTATAGTATCCTGCTAATCCTAAGAAACTTCTTACCTTGGTTCGACTTTTAGGAGGTCTCCATTCAACAACCGCTTGTATCTTACTAGGATCCACCTTCACACCTTCTGTTGATACAACATGTCCCATAAAAGCTACTTCATCAAGACAAAATGCACACTTGGAAAGTTTAGCATAAAGCTCTTTCTCCCTCAAAATTTGCAAAATAATCCGAAGATGTTTATTATGGTCTTCATTACTTCTGGAAAATATTAAAATATCATCTATAAAAAAAACCACAAACTGATCAAGATAAGGTTTGAATACTCGATTCATTAGATCCATAAATACTGCAGGAGCATTTGTCAATCTGTATGGCATCACCAAAAAATTATAATGACCATACCGAGTTCTGAAAGCAATTTTAGGAATATCATTCTCTCTAACCCGCAGTTGGTGATATCCAGACCTTAAATCAATTTTTGAGAATACTTTAGCTACTTTAGCACCCTTAAGTTGGTCAAACAAATCATCGATCCTTGGCAGCGGATATCTATTCTTGATTGTTATTCTGTTCAATTGTCTATAGTCAATACAAAGCCTAAGAGTGCCATCTTTCTTCTTTACGAATAAAATAGGGGCTCCCCCAGGAAAAACACTAGGTCGAATAAAACCTGTCTCAAGAATTTCTTGCAGTTGAGATTTCAATTCTCTTAATTTTGCTGGAGCCATTCTATAAGGATTGATAGAAATAGGGGTAGATCGAGGGATAAGCTCGATTGGAAATTCAAGCTCTCATTCCGGGGGCAATCCCGAAAGATTTTTTGGAAATACTTTTGGAAAATCACATACAGTAGGTATGTCTTTCATACAAGGACTCTTCAATTATATATCAACTATGTCAGCAAGGTATGCCCCACAACCTTGACGCATCAACTTTCTTGCCAAGGCCAAAGAAATAATACTAGATGTCACTGATCTTTCACCTTGTACAATGATGTATGAAACTATAGGATCTTTAAAAGTCACATGCTTAGACCTACAATCTACCACCGCATGATATTTATAAATCCAATCCATCCCGATAATAACATCAAAATCCTTGATGGGCATTTCAATCAAATCAGCAGGAAAGACTAGGTTTTTAATCACAAAGGGACAATCTTGGTAAACTCGATTACACACAACTTGATAACCCAAAGGACTTCTACTAGCACATTATAATCAAGTCTCACAGATTTCACATTTTCGGGAAGAACAAATGATGAACAAATATAGGAATGTGTAGAACCAGGATCAAACAATGTAAATACACATAAGCCAAATAAGTGAAATTTACCGACAACCACGTCTTGTCCATGTTGATCATCCTTCTGCCTCATCGTATAAGCGCGTGCAGTAGCCTTTTGCCCACTAGCTTGATTAACTTCACTTGTACCTGCTGCCTGGGGGTTTTTAGGTCTTGCACCTCTATTAGTTTGAGGAGGATTAACAGAAGACTTATGAACTGAGCCTTTAGTTTTAAAGGAAGGAGCATTACTAGGATTAGGACAATCTTTCACTTTATGATCAAAGCTCCCACAATTGAAACATGCACCAGAAGCTCTCCTGCAAGTGCCATAATGATTCTTTCCACATTGTGGACAAGTAGGAACGCGAGGCTTGCCTTGGCCATAATTTGGAGTGCTAGCTGTAGAAACTTCTGAGTTGTTTTGTCTTTGTTGAGGTGGCCTATTATCACTACCAGCCTTAGAATTATCAAACCTTCCCCTTTTGGATGGACCCCCAAAATCTGGTCTAGGCTTTCAAAATCTGTTTTCATTTCTACTAGTTTCTTCTTTATCAAGTCGTTCCCAAGTAAAAGCAGCAGACACTAACTTACAAAAATTTTCATGTTGCAGGATCGCGACATTCTTCCTAATGGAATCATTTAAACCGTCTTCAAATTTCCTGCACTTGTTTCTTTCCTCTTTAATAATACCACTAGCATAGCGAGAGAGCCATATAAACTTTTGTTCGTATTCAACAATAGACATGCCTCGTTGCCTTAGATTCAAAAACTCCTTTTTCTTTGCATCACAATAAGCAGGTGGGACATACTTCATACGAAATTCCTTAAGAAAATCATCCCAAGTAAGAACAAAACGTTTTACCTTGGCATTCGGAACACTGACCCACCAATCATAAGCATCTTTTTGTAATAGTGAAATAACATACTTAAATTTGACAACATCTGAACACTCCAACTGCTCAAATACCCTCTCCATGAGATCAAGCCATTGTTCAGCATCTGTGGGATCAACAGTGCCTTCAAACTCCACTCCGCCCATTTTCCTCATTTTCTCAAAGTTAATCATATGGGGATCATGCATCAATTAAGCCATATGGTGGAAGAATTCAGCCATTTGTTGAAAATGAGGATTCATGGTTTGAGTACCATTACTCATTTGAGGATGTGGACCAGCTCTTATACCCTGATGGTTTCCCACTTCAGAACCACTAGTGTGGGGAACATACTGATTCGAGATATGTTCTCTAACCCCTTCCAGTGAATAAGGTTGGGAAACAGAAGCACCCGAACCTTCACGAGCAACTTCCATAGGTCGGTCAGAAGAAGTGGCCATAACTTAATTCCTTCAAAAGGGAAGATCACATTGCATTAGGGATATGTATTAGATGCATATGCACTATACATGCGATGCAATTATCATAAACCATGTAAGTGAAAAAGTCATCTAAATAGAACCTTTTTTGAAAGCAAACAACTATATTAGTAATTCACAACAAAAGTTCTAGAACCACAAACCTAGGCTCTAATACCAACACTTGTAGCGATCCTTTCAAAACGATACCACTACTTAATCAAGAAATCTAATTAAATATTTCCAACATTTATAACCAATTAATGAGGGAAAACTAAGTTTAATCTAGTAGAGGGATTAGATTCATAACGAACTCAAAAAAAAAAAAAAACATTTAAGCAATTAATCGACCAGATCTTCATGCATATGTTAACCTCACACTCAAGGGTGAAATAACAAGAATATTACAAGCTTCCGAGTACCGAAATCAGTCGGCTCAAGCTTCACACAACGTTCAAGACATATAGCAAATTAGTATATTACAAGACTTGGGTTTACACACCCCAAAAAGATAAAAACGTATAACCATACTTATATTACAAACCATGGTGACATGACCAAATCAGCCCTCAAAATCTCCTGTAAATATACATCACAAAGATCATGTACAAGTCCCAAGGTTATACAAAATATATATGCCTATATGCAAATGTGATCTTCCTTAAGGCTTTCAAAATCTCCATCATCAATGGCCAGGTTCAAGCATCATTGCGAACAGCTTCTACTATAGAAACAACTATCGCTAAGTATATAGCTTAGTGGTGTACAGACTATAGGTTTGGAGCCCTTAAATTCACCAAGTTATCATTCTCAAGTAAAGGGCAGCACGATCAAAACAAAATTAGTAAATTAAGTAAACAATATACAAGGAGTATAAAGTTCAATACATAAAGGTCCAAATGTCAAGAATGCTCATAGCATAACTTTTCAAGAGATTCAATAACAAGGCTCACCCAATATATACATCATGTCGTCACACCAAGCACGAGCAGGTATCAAGAAGGGTCAAAACCCAATAATCAAGAGAACCAAGAACCATATTAAAAAAATGGCTTCCTAGTTCGTACCTAAAATGGACAACTTCCATTCTTAAGACGAACTAAAAATCCAGAGTTAAGATGGCAAATGATCCAAACCAAGAGGCATACCAAGAGTGACAAAGTCACAGCCACAAGAAGGACAAGGTCCCAACAAGAGTGCTAAGTGATAAAACAATCCGTACAAGGGGGCGAGTTACATAAGCGTCTTTAATGTATTAAAGAATATCAATACGACAATGCAAAGTGACAAGAGGTAACCAAGGTACCAAGATAACTTTCAGATATACCAACAGGTAAAAAGATTACAAGTATAAGTTTATACACAAACCTCAGTTCTTTAGCACAAAAACAATCCAACAAAACTCCACTAGTCAAACCGTAGACCAAGCAACATATCAAAATCTTCAACTTGTACACGAGGATATACAACCTTAAAAAAATGAATTCAATAACTTATTTAATTTCTAGCAGCTCAATAATGATGACGTAAAAAAGGGTTATACAGCGAGATATGCTTAATCTACTAAACGCTACCCAGCTCATAAACAGGTTTTACCACTTACCAAAGAGAAGAGTGTAACTCGATTTCCAGCCAAAAGGACCAAGATTTAATCTTCTGATCTTGAAGAAAAACAGATTACATAATGTTCTAAGGGACTTATACTTCAGGTGAGACAAATTTCCTAAGAGGAGGTGTCAAAATATAGTAACACAAGAGGTGCTTATCATATACACCACTGTCCATAAAAGTTGGCTGCCCAAATACTTGTGTGCTACCCAAATGCATACATTTACACCTATATATATATATCCTTCACCTCCTTTTAAAGCTATACATATTTCTAATTAAAACATTATGCAAATACCCCCATACAATACATTAAATTACGATGAATTATTTTAAATAAGGTTGCAAATATAACATTATTTCAAGTTCCCAAAATGAGAATTAATCATATTATAATAATTATGCAGTGGTTTATCGACATGTGACTCTTGTTAGCATTTTCGGGGTGTTACACTTGGTTGACCGAACCAC
Organism: Solanum gracilifrons; assembly: GCA_029582605.1. NCBI lineage: Eukaryota > Viridiplantae > Streptophyta > Magnoliopsida > Solanales > Solanaceae > Solanum > Solanum gracilifrons. The sequence goes on from JAJOOH010023200.1 coordinate 5,805, forward strand.
CCATGCCCCTAGCCTTAAATGCTCTCCCCGAAGCTGGTGAAACTGTGAGTATTACATTCTAAGGCTATCTTCCTGATCTTTTGACTAAAGTCAGCCGTTCAAGTTTTAAAGGCTTTAAAATTTGAAAGCTTTTAGAAAAGCAAACGACCCCAAAACCAAATTGTTAATCTCATGAAGTCATAAAGGACTTGTGGTCTCTATAGGAAAGTTCTAAATGCTAAAAGATAGGAAAATGAAGACAATGACCTAGAGGATCATTACAACATTCACTACTAAAAGGAGTTTCGTCAGCGAAAGTAGAAGGATAGACACAGCCTAAAGGAAAAAAATGATGAGTATACAAACCCTCATACCCCCTCTCGGATGAACAATTCTATCACAAAACTCAGGCTAAGAGGAAAATCCCCAAATTCACTTCAAAACTCAAAAAACTCATCCAAATCCATTTTGGTATCCAACTCTCACCAAACTTTACTGGACTTGCTTGAAAGAACCAGATTCATCTCAAAAGATAAACACCACATGAAAAGAACATAATTGAGAAAACAAAGGACCATGGTACATGCAACCTAACTGCCCAAATCGAAAACTCACCTTCTATTCCACATCTACTATCTTCTAACTAGCAAGAGCATTTTATTGGTCCTTAACTATCCTGAACTTCTCTAGAACCAACTAAAACCTTCCTACAAGACCACACCAAATCAACCTTGGAAGCACCACAAGCTTCTCTTGAACATCAAGGAATAACAACTGCTCGGACAAGGAGCTCAACCCAAGGCAATGCCCAAAATCTATTTCTAGCCCTTTAACCAACAAACCCATTTGAAACATAAACTCCTAAATCTAAATACACTAATCAAAAGGATGAATATCCTCTGAACACCAAGGTAGCACTGAGCCCCACTCCAGCGACCTACTCCAACCAAAGGAATTTCTGAAACATCAACACCACGAGCCTACAAACTGCTCTGCCACCATAAATCTGAGCCAAACACCCCAACCTAAGAGAAACCAAGCATGCAGGTGGAGCATAAATATAGTCAATTGGCCACTAGTTGCCCAAGGGTTCCAAACCTATCATGAACCACGCAAGCTACCAAACATGAGAAAAGCAAACCATGCATCCTAAGCTAGAGCAAACTCATAAAATACACAAACTACCATGACCTCATCATGAATGAATCTTCTAAGCAATTTTCCATTATCTAACAGGATTAAGGCCTGAAATGAACAATGTTCACTAAATTTTTGACTCTAAATAATACACCCGCCTTGAGGGCTATATACATAACAAGAAAGAACCAACACAATAGATAGTTCATGCACAACAAGGGATCCCACCTCCACCTTCTAGTTAGTCGTAAACAACCTCAAAGATGACAAGCGGAAGAATCAAAAAAGTGAATGAGCAATGGTGCAACTCCACACTCGAGAAAAGACTAAGGAAAATAAAAAAAGCAGCAAAAAAGGAGTACTACAACTAAAAAAGATTAACTACCCAACACACAACTCCGAGAACTAGTAATCTCTCAACTAGTACTCAAAAGGGTCAACTCACAACTAACCCAACCTCCTAAGCCAACTATTCCCTACAATACAAAAAACTCATATCGGGTAAAGTTTGTCTAGCCACCTATCAAACAAGGATAGACATCACAATAAAAGTACACAACAAGGATTGAAAAAGGGGAAACAAGCAATCCCAAGACCACAACCACAAAAGGACTATCAAGGCAAAGGCACATGGAGGTACTCAACGACTATAACTAATTGAAGCAACGCAACATAGTCGATCCACTACTAAGATAAATCAACTATAGGTTGTCATGATCCAATGTTACCCCCCTAGATGTAACAAGGCGTACAGGACCCTGAGAGGCCTCAAACAATCCACTTAGCATATCATAACATAAACTAATAGAAATAAGCGGGAATTTAAAACTTGTCAATACAATAAAAGTCTTTTATAAAATGAGCGGAAGTCTATCAACATTGTCTCAAACCATCTATCATAAGAGAATAAATTTTTTGGACACAACCCATAATTTAATCCAACAAGAAAACAAAGACATAAAAGAAAGTGATGATCACACCTTCGAACACAATGAGGACTCACTAAAAATTCATTTCCTTGATCAACAACAAAGCTAGCCACGAGTGTGAGAATCAATATCACCGCACCCTACATTTGATAAGAATGTAGGCAAGAGTATGTGTTAGTACACTCAAGTACTAAATATGATGGCTATCATAAACAACACAATCATAAGCATTAGTGAATATAAGACATAAGTCATAATCATACTTAAGATTTTATAAGTTTCATAGTGAAAGAGGAATATTCCCTTAAGTAGCCTCACTTTACCTTAGACAAGACTGAGGCCATCCACTTCTAGCCAAGCTTACATCAAGGAAGGAATATGTAGCAACACTACTAACAAGTCAACTTAATAACATAATCACATTAGTTGTACCTATTTTTAAAGACATGGGGATTCGCCTCAATGCCTAGCTTATAAAGGCTAATGGTTATTCGCCTCTTGCCTTACTTACTTTGAGATCGCGGGTACTCGACTCCACAATATCATCATATAACACGGGTACTCGCCTTTACATCATTTCATAAAGAGCATGTGTACTCGCCTCCATGTCCATTCGTTATAGTAGGAACCATGGGGACTCACCTCTAGTTCAATTCTAAGGAGTATGGGAATCACCTCATATCCTTGCATATGGAGGTCAAGGGTAATCGCCTTTAGCCTCATCATTCATTGAGTATTTTAGTCTAGATTCATTTTAGGTGAGAAATCCTTTCAACCTAGAATCATTCATGTGAGTAGACCTTTCACATTCATATAATAATGCTTATCAATTCATTATATGAAGTATCCCTTCCATACTACAACATCATCAATCAACAATTCATAGTCTAGGCTTTACTATCAAAGCACTACATCTCGTGATCATCATCTATTCTTTATACTCAAGAATTAACACCATATTCATCATATATGCTTCAATCTCAGGAAATTCTATTCATAATTCACCAATCCTATAAGGATATATCTAATGCATAGAGTTTCCCTCACATGGCATCAAACCCAACTATATCAATTCAACCATAAAATCATTGGATAGGCATGGGTACATGTAATTTCTACTAAATATGTACAATTCTATCAATTCAATCATAAACAATCATAATCTACTCAAATAGATCAACATTCAACATAAGCCACAACATTTGGAAGAAACCCTAACACAAATTGGGGAAATTCTTCATCAAATTATGGAATTCTAGGGGACTCCATGGGAGAAAGGATGACATTGATGAAAAACCATCATACCTTAGTCACTATGCCAACAAAATCTTGATGATTGGGAGACTTGACTTTGATCAATCTTCAATCTTTTTCTTCTTCGTCTTCTTCTTCTTCTTCTTCTTCTTCTTCTTCTTCTTCTTCTTCTTCTTCATCTTGTACTTGTACCTTCTAAAGAGAGAATATTTGAGAGAGGATTTGGGTTTTATTTTGAGAATTGAGAGAATGTCTTAATTGAGTGAGTTTAGGGGTCTACATTCCTTATATATGTGGTCTTGGTTTAGGCAAAATGACACCACATTGATTTAATTTAAACTAGAAAAGACTCATCTACCTCTAAAATAACCATCCAATTACGAACCATGGAACCTCGACAGATGGACCATCGACAGACCTACGTCTGTCCTGGTCAGTTGTGGTCTATGGACAAAGACATTTGGCCAAACGATGGGACGCTAGTCCATGGGATGTCGATTGAACTACGGTCTGTGGGTCCCATCGTCGCCCTGACCTGGTGTTTTTCTAAGGTGCCCACCTATGGTCTGTGGTCCCAACAACGGTTCATGGTTTGCCACCGTTAGTCAGCACCTGCAGTTTTCCAAAAGCTGCTATGTGCCTCGTTTCGAATCCGGGGTATTACATTATCTCCCCCTTGGGATCATTCATTCTCGAATGCGATTCGAAGCACGTTTCTAGAAAAAAACTCTAGACTAGCAGCCCATCATGCATGCAACTCATCTAAATGCGCACAATCGAGGAAGAACTCCATATCCAAGCTAAACATACTCAATGCACAAGAAATATCTAGAGGGTCATTACCTCAATTCCATAAACTTTATGTTAAGTCTACTAAATGTGTTTTTATGGGCAATTGTACTTCGCAGAAAGGCTATATTTTCTAGGGTTAAAGTTCTAGTTGATACGTTTTGTGGTTCCATATATGTTGTTTTCATTACGAATTAGTATTTCTTTCCTTCTCATTTTCAGTAATTTTTCTTGTGGTCTTCTTATTTTAATATTTAAGAATTTGTCATTTTCTTCTAAGAGGTTCAAACCTGGATTTGTAGATGAATGACGTCGGCTGATTTTATCCATTTACCAAACGAATCTGCCACCTAAGACTACTCCACAATCATAATCTAAGATTTCTTCAAGGTGTAGTTCTCTTTATCCTTCTCAGTGGTTGGCCGTAGTATCTCGTATTCCTAACTTGTATGTTTTTTCTTCTATTTTATCCACCATATTTGTTCCAACAAGTTACTCACAAGTTTCCAAGGTTAAATGTTGGCATAAAGTACTAGAGGAGGAACTTTTGGCATTTAAAGAAATTACCACATGGTACATTGTTACTTGCCCTTCGAATGTCTGTCAAATTAGACTTAAATGGGCTAATTCAATTAAATATTATTCTGACGGAAGTCTTGATTGGTACACAGCTCAATAATTGGTCTTTGGTAGAAAGAAGAGTATAATATGAACTATGAGGAGTTTTTGCACTCGTAGAAACATTAAATATGCTGCGAGCTTTAATAACCATTATTGTATCAAAAAATTGACTTCTTCATCAAATGGATGTCAAAAGTTATTTTCTTCATGGTGGTCTCAAAGAAAATATCTATATGAAACCCCCTCCTAGTTTGTTCTCATTGCCTACAACAACGTATTGTAAGTTGAAGGGGTTTTTGTATGGATTAAAACAAACTTCTAGAGCTTGCTTTTACAAACATCTATATGTTGTCTTCTTCTTGACCTTTGTTTTACAAACATCTTTATATATATGATTCATCTTGATTTCTTTGAAAAACATCTACATGTTGTCTTCTTCTCTTTCTATACGTATATAATATTATTATTAAATGAACTGATTCTTCACTAATTACTTGCCTAAAGAAAATACTTAAGGATTCGTTTTGAATGAAAGATCTTAGTACTCTTAGATAATTTTAGGGATGGAAATTTCATTATGATTCATTAGTTGCGTTCTTGAACAAGAACAAACACTACAACAAATTCGATTATTAGTGACGAATAATTTCGTCACTTAAAATTCATATTTCGTCACAAATGAACTTTTGTGACGAAAAATAATTCGTCAAGCTTTCGTCCCTAAAGCATGGGTCACTAAATGTATACAGAGACAACTTAGTGTTTCGTCACTAAATAGAGTTGTATTAACTACGAAAATATTTTTTGTCCCCGAATGCATAGTATTTATGACGAACTGGTTCGTCGTAGAAATTATAAAATTTTGTAGGTAATAGTATGTTTTCGTCACTAAAGTGATTATTAAGGCCGACGAAACTGATGTGTCACTAAATTTTCAATTTAATCAGTGACAACATTATTTGTCTCTAATGTTATATGTATTTCGTAGTTGAAAACAAACATTATTTCGTCACTAAAAACTATCTTTTACATACGAATTCTTTTTTCGTC
>JAJOOH010023201.1:0-17678 GCA_029582605.1 Solanum gracilifrons
AAATTTAGTTTAAAGTTTATATAAGTTCAATAGTTAAATTGGCCAATGAAAAAATCTCTCCGTCGATTTTAGAGGCCTTCCCATTTTAAAAGACGGAAATTTAGTTTAAAGTTTATATAAGTTCAATAGTTAAATTGGCCAATGAAAAAATCTCTCCGTCGATTTTAGAGGCCTTCCCATTTTAAAAGACGGAAATTTAGTTTAAAGTTTATATAAGTTCAATAGTTAAATTGGCCAATGAAAAAATCTCTCCGTCGATTTTAGAGGCCTTCCCATTTTAAAAGACGGAAATTTAGTTTAAAGTTTATATAAGTTCAATAGTTAAATTGGCCAATGAAAAAATCTCTCCGTCGATTTTAGAGGCCTTCCCATTTTAAAAGACGGAAATTTAGTTTAAAGTTTATATAAGTTCAATAGTTAAATTGGCCAATGAGAAAATCTCTCCGTCGGTTTTGGAGGCCTCCACATTGCAAAAGACGGAAATTTAGTTTAAGTTTATATGTACTGTTTGTTAAAATTGGCCGATGAAGAAATTACCGTCGATTTCTAAGGCCTCCCATGTTAATAAGACGGATGTTTATTTTTAAGTTATTGTCTAATTCATTTACTTTTAGTCATATTTATTTAGTACTAACACTTTTACTAAGTGTCTTTACAGGTTCCCCGAAGTCGCTTCTCATCGAAGTCATTCGAATAAAGTTCGAATGTTATATTCATTATTATGTATATTGTTAACGATAGGCAAATATTAGGTCGTTTCTCATATTACTTGTTTACTTTATTACTTGTGTATATTGAATGTTTGTTATATTTGTATAATATTTTTACATCCTCCTCAATTTGAAAAAATAAATTCAATCAGGACCCATAGTTGTGGATTTCGAAGGATGCCTAACACCTTCCCTTCGAAATAACTCGAACCCCTTACCTAGAATCTATTGGTTTCGTATATCACTTTAATTGATTTCCTAGTTTTTTCCTAAAATTAGGTGGCGACTCTTTTAAAATTCTTATTTTCTTAGAATTCTTTTAAAATTGAATTAATTGATTATTTTTTAAGTCATCGCGACGTTTCGCTCTATTTGAATAGAGTAGGGATGTAAACAATACCTTCATCCCATGACACTCATAAACTATCTGTTCACGCTAAGATCAGTTTTGGGAGTTCTACTCATCCGAATTCAATTTTGTAAAGTCGTATGGGTTCCTTAACGTCTTAGCTATCCACTCTCACAATCAATTTCATTATTACACTTCTCACTCATTACCAAATTTTCCTAGACTTGCCTGACTCTGGTTTCGTCCAAATCTGGAACTATAATGACGGAGGAAATTAGTGATTAAATTTGAATTATTTCACAAAGTTTAGTAATAAATTTAAACTATTTTAAGTGCAATGACAAATTGACCTTTTTATTTGTTTCGTCTTATCTTAATTTATACGAACATGTTCTGTATACGAGAATTAAAACACTTAATTTTGATCATTAATTTGAATATAAATTCATTAAATTTTTTATATTTAAAAACTATAAAAGAAAAATACTTAAGTCAATATAACTAATAGGAGTAATTCATAATATTTTTATAAAAAAATTAAAAAATTATTTGACTCTTAGAAATGTTCCACGTATTAAGAACCTTCCGTCGATAGCCATAATGGGCAACATCTAACCACTTCTATTTATGAAGAAAATTGGATCGTGAATGTGAGTTTGTGACAAATGATGAATTTGAATACTTTCACCAAAGTTTGAGATCATAATACTTCTTTCGTTTCATATTATTTGATATTTGCGAATCTGATATATCTTTTGGCTTGTTTTATAAAAATATATTTTATTATTAATAATTTAAAAAAATTAAATTCAATTAATATCATTTAATATAGATTGAATAAATAAAATAAAATATTTATATTTTACGTATGAATTAAATAAAATGAAACTCATTTTGACTCAAGTTAAGAAAAAAATAGTTCGAATGATATAATCCCTCTATCGCCTCAAAATGAATTATAGTTCTTAATCCGTAAAGATACATTATTAAATATCTTATTCTATTTTTCGGTGAGGCCGAATCTAAACATATACTCAAGAAATAATTGTTCATACACTAATAATGAAAATATAAATTCTCGAAAAGAGAGGAATTGTGATGGTCCCCTCTGGATCGCTCGGGAGTACTTTCCTTGATTTCCTTTAACTTTATTAACAGAGTCGCTCCAAAACATTTCTTTTACATGTTTTTTTAGTTTCATATCTCAACTTTTTCCACATTTTATCTACTTAAATCATTACCCTCATTGTACATGTATATCAAGCTGATCAAATATTTATTTTCAATCACAATAAGTGTGTAAGATCAACTTATTACTATATTATTTAAAATATGTATGAAATAATAGAAAATAGAAATATTAAACAAGCAAAGAAATAATTTATTTTTATTATTTAAACGCTCTTTATTTTCCATCTAGTATCCGAAGTCTGAGTCTGCATTGGAGTCTTAATTAAATTATTAAATTTGAATTGCGTAGTGCAGTCTCATTTGAGGATGGTGCTTTCAACAAAAATTTCTTTCTATAAGACTTGAACCAAGGGGTGTGCATCGGTCATTTTGCTTCGATTTTTATATATTATTGATTCAATTTATCGATTTTCGGTTTTTAAATACATTAAATCAATAACAAATCAATAAGATATTCTTTATCGGTTTTCGATTTATCGGTTTTTGGTTATTAATGGTCCGAATTTCGGTTTACCCAAACAAAAAAATGCTCATAAAATAAATATATGATTTCTTACTTTTCTAACAATTTGGCACAATACAACGAGACAATCAAATCAGCTGTAAATACTTTGATATAGTGAAATAAGAAGTATAATGAGAAATTGCATCAATAAGAGTAGATGTAATATGAAGGCTACAATAACATGTTACAACCAAAACATAATATGGAATTTCTGATGTGAAGTAGAAGTACTATGACGTGTCAAGTGTGGATAAATCGTAGTGTAGAGTGATATAGTGTCTAATTATGTTAAATTATTACTAATATTTAATATTTATAAAGAATATAGTAATAACTTACTATCGTCTTAATGAGTTAACCCAGTATTAAAAATCGATACCAAACAGATAACCGATAATTTTTTTTATAAAACCATTATAAAACTCTTTTCTTTTTCATTCTTCTGTGGAAATGACGTAAAAGGAGATTCAGTTCATATTTATCCACACCAAAATTAACATGATAAATACTCTAGGCCGGTCTCCTTCTAGTTTTGAATATTGAATAAAGAGATCTGGAAAAAAAAATCACAAAAAAAAAACTGTGAAAATGTTTCAAAGTTTTGTGTTTGAAGAGGGATCTTCAATTATCACAGCAATAACTGTGATAACTTTTTTGTTTTTAGCTTATTTGGGTGTTTCTGAAATTGCTGGAAAACATCTCCAATACTCCAAATTTTGGAATGTTAATGCAAATTCTAGTTCATCTAGTAGTAATTTTCTGCAGGGGAAAATGTCTAGTAAATTAGGGATGCTTATACTTTATGCACCTGCTTGTGTTATGGGTTTTGCTTCATTTTTTATGTACCCAAATGGTGGAACTAGGTTTATGTTGCTTAAATCTGCTGTTACTATACATTTCTTCAAAAGGGTTCTTGAGGTAAACTTTTTTTTTTCTTTTCAATTGACGGTCATAGCTTAATTGTCGATAAATATATTTTGTTAATTGATGTGCATATTTATTGCTGTTTTGTTTTTGTTAGAGTGTATATGGCCTTGTATATAAGTTGGTCATATTGTGAATACAAATACAAATATAGAGGAAATTCTCCCAAAATATTCTTGTCTTTATTGTTTTCTGGTCTCAAACTTTACATGATATCAGAGTCAGATTTACTTGTTCTATGTGATGTCCCTGGCTGTGTGGGGTTGTGAATATACACCTTGTCCTCTAAATAGTGGAACCTCAGATAAAGAATGTTCGGAATGTTGATGAGAATGATCCCACATTGGACTGGGACGAAAATCAATCCTCTCCCTTTGAGCTAGTAGCTTTTGGGGTGTGAGTTAGGCCTAATGACTAATTTAACTGACTCGATTGAATTTGGGTAATACATACTAGTGTTTTTTTTTTTTGGTTTTTTTTGATGATTTTTAGAATCAGTTGATGGAAAATATTTGTAGCTATCAACTAATTTGGAGATTCCTTGGCTAGCATCTCAGGTGTCCTCTCCCTCCATATAGTCTGCAAGATAGAAATTTGAGTGGTCTTCCGAATTTACCGGTACTTTTCTGTTGCTTCCTTCCAAACCAATTGAAGAATGTTGCAATTACTGGTCTAGGCATATAGTATCTATTGCAGTGATTAGATTCCGTTCTTCTCAAATTGTCTCGAGTGAGGTAACCTTGAGGTAGAGTTTTCAAGAAAACTGAAAACTTTGGAGGAAGCTCTACATCTCCGTAGTTGTTGCCAAAGCCAAGGTCTAGACTTCTGTTTGAAGCTAAACTTCCCACGACCGTTTCCTTTGCATTTGACTGTAGTAGCTTCAAGGGCATGAGGTTAATATAACACGATCATGGAGTTCGTTTGACAATGAAATGAACATGGAATTTCTCTCTCATGGAGTATGCCTAACCCAATGATCCTACTAGAATTTAGTCTTCTGTCCGTCATATAGTAAATGTTTTCATGAAACTCTTCCTATAAGTTCTTGATATGTGCACACAAGAGGCCTAGTAGTTATGAAATGGGTTGAGAACCATGAGGTTTCTCAACGGAGGCAACAATAAAACTAAGTTATTAATCCCATTTGGTCTAGCCTTGGTGGACAGAGTTAGGTGATATCTATTGTTGGTGGGAGGTGACAAGTAGCCCCGGAATTAGTCGAGGTGTATGACACGACGGTTATAAAAAAAAAAGTTCTTGATATGTTTTCAAGGGTGTACTCCAGATATTTTTGCCATGACTAACTTATGCCTTAACAACCTTTATCGTTTAGAGAATCTTCTTTTGCTATTGCACCTGTATAGCCAGTTATATAGGAGGCTCCTGTTGTGTAAGCCTTCCATTCTTTGCATCTAGACTACCATATTTTTTGGTACTATCACTTTTCTTCCCACTGTTCTGAATACTGTTCTTGCTGCTTGATATTGCCTTTACATAGCATACAAGATTCCCACGTCGTTCCATTAGTTCATACCATTCAATGCCATCTTCAGCACGATATAGTGATTCGAAGTATTCATCCCAGACAAGGAACTACGTAATTTGTTCCAAACTGACTGCTTTGTATTCACTAGAAATCTGAGATAGATATATATCCGTGCTGCTTATATTAATCCGATTCTGTTGTCATATGTTCATGCACTACACCTGTATTATTCTTCAGACGAGACAGTTACTTTGAGGAGTAACGAGCTTGCCCATTCTGTTTTGCAGGTTCTGTTTGTTCACAAATACAGTGGTGGGATGATCCTTGGATCAGTACTCCTTATTTCATCCTCCTATTTTATGTTGGCTGCAGTGATGATCTACATCCAACACTTAACTCTACAATATACGGAGCCTGAAATCGATCTGAAGTCTATCGGTGTACTGATATTCTTAGTCGGAATCAGTGGCAACTTTTATCATCATTACCTCCTTTCCAAGCTCAGAGGCAATAAAGAGAAGGGCTATAAAATTCCGCAAGGCGGCCTTTTCAGTATGGTCATATGCCCTCATTATCTTTTCGAGATTCTTGGCTTTGTAGGGATATCATTCATCTCCCAGACATCGTTTTCGTTTTGCTGTGCTGTGGGTGTAGCTTTGTATCTGTCAGCAAGGAGTAATGTTACTAGGAAATGGTACCTTTCTAAATTTGAAAATTTTCCTAAGAATGTTAAAGCTTTGATTCCTTTTGTTTTCTAGAGAAAATGATGTACTTATGTTAAAGCATAATTTGTCACCTGTTGGAATAATGTAAAATAGTGTTTTAACGTTTTGGTTCTTAAGAAATTGTCCATTATAATGAAATTTTATAATAGAGAATGGATGTTATAAAGAGGTCTGACTGTATTCATTTTTGTTCAAAATATACTTGAAACTCCAAAGCTATGTTAAAATGACTATATGAGGAAGGGTGTTGAGTCATTATAATGTAGCGTTATTATAAAGAGGTTTGACTGTGTTACTAAACAATTTTGACCATATTACTAAACACAAATTGAAACATAGATGCATGCATTACATTCAAGCCTTTCAAAAGGAAAAGAAAACAAAAGTCAACATATCTTCTTTGCATGAACATGAATTCGAAATTAGTCAGGCTTCAGAGTAGGTCCAATAGGCTGACATCACACCGAGTGAAAAAAAAAAAAAAAAAAAACTAACATAGCTTAGTGCAATAGCACTTAAGTTGGATACCAACACAATTACCACCAGAGAAGCCTTCATTTCTGCAAACAATAGCACAATTATGATCATGCCAACATGGACCATGATAGCTATGGCTAGGTGACATACAAACTCTTGCTTCTACTTGTGGCATCATTATTCCCATTTCTGCATAATCCATATATATATTTATCAACAAAAAATAAATAAAAAAAATTAGTTGAGGTAAATTGATGTACTAAACAAAAACAGGACTTAGATACAAAAATCGTCGTTAAATAATCCGTAGCTAACACGATTTTTTGATAATCTGTCTGATCTAATATATTGTTAAATAAGATTAATGACGAACTTTTATAGTTTAAGGACAAAAGTTATCCATCGCTATTTTTTTTTCTAGTGACGGTTAGTATTACCATCAAACCTTGTTATAACAATATTTTTCTACAGTCATAAATTCATGAGGAATTAAAGACTAGAAGTTTTTTTTCGTTTATAACATAGAAAGGACAAAAAAGTAATTTTGCATACTTTTGATTATAACAGTTAAATGAGATCTCAACGTCAAATATGAGTATACATATATAACAATTAACAACACCTCACTATAGCAGCCGTAAAGCTTTAAGACAAACTGTACGCTGCCACTATAGAAAGGTTTAATTAATGTTGAATAAATTTAGTAGTATAATGATTACTAACGATCTGAATAGACGGTTAATAATTCATATATTCGATCCCAACTGATTAATTAAGATTGATAAGTACTTAATTGATTGATTTATGAGATAAGGAAAGAGTGAACAAGTAGATTTAGGACAAAATAACGAAAACAAATAAAAATGGAGACTTACGTGAGGTAAAAATCAAGAGAATCACAAAGAAAAACCCAAAAATTTTCCTCTCCATTTCTTAATTGATTTCAGCTAAAAAAAATGTATTTAGAAGGCTTTACTCTGTAGTTCAAGGTGGGAAAAGAGTTAAGAAACATTGTTATATATAGATAATATATAGGGGGGGGGGGGGGATTAGAGGGGGCTAATAATCAGATATATATCATCTTTCGCCAGCAACAATATGTATAATATATAATTTTATCCGTCAAAATTAGGACACATAAAAAGAAATCACCTAGTATTTTTATTTCTGTTGACATTGCAACCTGATATTTATCTAAATTAATCAAATCTTAGCATGTCCAAAGAAAATAAATTTGATATCTCAGCTAGGGTATCTTTACTTTTTGGTTGGAAAAAAGATCACGTGAGGCCCATACTTATTAAACATGATAATTTCATGTGAAAAAAGTGGAGAAATTAAACAAAATTATCTAGTACAAGGCGTGCATTGGCTAAAGGAGAATCTTGATGGATCTAATTAAGTTATATACATTAAAAAAATTAATTAGTAAATTTTAATCCATAATAGTAAACATGTTTGTTTTATCGAATTATCAATTAATGCTTGTCAAGATATTTGAAATTTATCGTCACATAGAAGGTTTTGAAAATGCAAATTTAAAATTCTTGGTAAGTTTGTGATTATGATAGGATGGTACATTTTGTTTTCTCGCAACTTTCTACTACAATAAAAAGTCATAAATATTTTGAATAAGTTTTCATGTGGTCACTAGGGATGGCATTGGACGGGGCGGTTGTGGGGCAAACCTGTATAGACCCGCAAATATACTAACCCACCCCGTTCTGCATAAGGCAAAACCTGCCCTGCTCCAGTCCCATCCTACTGTCATCCTTAGACTAGTCAAAAGCACCTTTAAAATTGTGAATAAGTTGAAGATGAGGATGATGAGTTTGAAATCCTTCAAGTGTGGTAAAGAATCCACATAAAAGTACTTTTTAACTTGAATAATTAATGTCATATGCATTGCCTCATAGGAGAAGCCAATGTGCAGTACGTTTTGAGTTGGGACAAACTCAATAATTTTAGTTTAAATTTTTTGTATTAAGAAATTATTTTATATACATATATATTATTAATTTAAAATTCAGTAACAATAAAAGACTAAAAGAACTCAAATTCATAAATTTCAAATCTTGATTCCGTCACTACGAATAGATCCTTGATTTCTCAAAGTCTAAAAATGAAGAAAGTGATACTATTAGTAGTTGGCCATAACAACAACACCATATCAAGCGAAAAGGATAAAAATGTCTTTTTACTTTGTCTACTACCTAAGTGTGACCCTAGTTATAATACATGTTTATAATTGGGTTTAAATTTGATTCAGGTTATTTAATTTAGTGGGTCAGGTCGAATTAAATTAAAACAAAGAAATGCATTATTTAGGGAAATTGGATATTTTTGTTTGATTTGAGGAATTCCATCCAAAATAGGGACATTTTTTTTTTTGGAAAAAGAACAAATATACCTCCGAACTATCGTAAATGGTATGTAGATACCCTCTGTCATACCTTTAGGGCATTGGTGCCCCTGTCATCTAAAAACTAGAGCATATATGCCCTTCACTCTAACTGAAGACTAAATAGGGACACATGGCACAATCTTATCCGTCCATCCGATATTTAATAAATGTCGGATCGGTGGATAAGATTATGACACGTGTATGTCCGTTAGTATAAAGGGTATATATGCTCTAATTTTTGAACGGCAGGGGCACTAATATCCCAAAAGTATTTCAGAGGGTATCTGCATACCATTTATGATAGTTCGAAGGTATATTTGTCCTTTTCCCCCATTTTTTTACCCTTTTCCCTTGAATAATTTTGCAACATATACTAAATTCACCAAATTTGATCAAATGAAAGTACCAAAATTACATGCTATGAAACTGTTTCACTTCATATATTATATAAATTGAAAACACTTTGGTTTACATTTTCAACAATATCACACTCCACCCTACAAATTAGATTACTGAATTATGTGAATAAAAACATAGCACACAACCAAACTTTTGTAAATTTAAAAGTAGCACAACATGAGGTGCTGCATACAACTTATTTATAGCCAAAAAAAATTAGCAACAAAAGGTACAAGTGAACAGATTCCAGATCTGTTTATATATGTTATGCCTCTGAATCCATAGCCAGAATTGTACTGAGATTCATTGGATTCATGTACTCCGTCGTACCGGACATGATTTGTTGCACAATGATCTTATTTGCCTTTTCAGATGGATGGAACGGATCCCAAAACGCGTAAACATCTCTATTCGGGCACAAATTAGAGAGCGGTGTACATAAACCAAGACCGTTATATGGTCCTTGTCCACAACATGCTACCTTTGATGTTATAAATCCTGTCAAAGAATAGAATCAATTGTCAATATTAAACCATAGGCCAGAGCCCAGAGCCAGGATACTGAACCCCTTAGTAAAAATCCTGACTCTGCCACTGAACCTGAACAGGACATATAAATTTAAATGTTGCATTGATTTTACCATATGCTTGTGGATTAGTAATGAAATTAGTGTGCATTTGTTGTGTATTTGCAGCAATAAAAACATTGCTGCCTAGTTCTCTGTTTAACCCCTGCAGCATTTGCATAAGCTGTGGGTTAAACAGGGCTGCAGCTTGTTGCAACTCGGGTGAACATTCCCCGTTCCTGCTACGTTGAGCTAGTTCTGCTGGGACACAACCTAATGGTCCAGTTCCAGTCACAATTACACGACGACCTCCAAGATTATACACATTCTGAAGTAACATCATGAAAAGGTATATTAGTTTCTATAATAATAAAACTTATCTATATTTTTGGTAGGTATTATTATCTACCTATACAAAAGTACATAACTTCAATATGCATTCAATTACTTCAACTACATTAATGTTATCTGAATCTTTCTACTGATATGTCTTTTTTTTTAAAAAAACAGCTAGCAATTGACAACCAATTATGTTGGTGAAAAACTTACTTTGTTATAAATGTTATGTTAAATGAAGGTCATGTTACAAAGCTAAACCAGAAGGGTAAATCTCTGAAATTATCCCTAACAAATCGTGTCACACATAGAAATTCAATACGTACCATCAAGATTTTACGATATTCTCTTATCAAAAAAGGGACATAATCTGGAATAGAAAATTGGCGCGATCGCGCAGAATTGGGCACAAGAAAATAGTTGTTGACAAAATCATTGCCTCCAAGAGTCATAAGAACAAGAGCTTGATTTACAAGTCTTTGAGTACTTGCTTCACCAATTAGTCCACTCACTCTACGTTGATATTGTCTAAAATAATCCAATTGTTGTGGCATTCGAATAATATTAATCTGCATATATATATTATCATTAGTCAAACAAATTAACATGTTAAATGTTGAAAATAATTTGAATTTAGACTAAAGTTTTGTATGTACAAATTGGATTCCAGTGTCATTTAGAATTCCAATTCCAGCAGATGCAAAGTTAGCACCAACAAGAAGTCTTTGCCCAGTAAGAGCTGGACTTAAGTAAGGTAGTGGTGATTCTGATGAACCAATTTGTTGACCTGAAAAAAAGTAAAATAATCGAACTTGATCAACTGTATCTATCACGAGTTTAACTTGTATATACTGACAATGTAAAAAAAATAAAAATACACTACTAGGTCAACCTTGAAGAAGGATATACTTACATTGTGTATATTTCTAGTGAAAAGAATTGGTATGCTATCAATGTACTTAAATATATTACTTATAACAAGTAACTTGTCTTATTTTCAGGTTAATTTAGTCTTATTCTTTATGGACGGTTACAGCTAGTATTTTAGATTATCTTATAGTGAAAAAATTATTTATACTATCGATATATAAAAGTTAAATTTATAAAAAAAAATTATAGGTAGTTATCTTAAAAATTAAAGTAGGATAAATAATCTGAAAAATAAGACAGGTTGTCATCTACACTAGGTTAGAATTATAATGTTAGTGTTCATAAGTAAGTTCCTTTCATAAAAGAGGCAAAAACACATGTAATTAGATGCTAGTGTAAAAAACCGTTTGATGCACAAAGTATTTCACGTTCATGTAGTGTACAAAAAAAGGGTCGCACCCTAAGAGGGTGTAATGTAGGTCGTCTATCCTAGCACAAGCATCAGTAACCGATTTTACAGCTCGAACTCGTGACTTACAGAGACAATTTTACAATTTCTCCACAATTCTCCAAATGTCAAAGGCGTACCCGAGATTTAAACTTTCTATGAGTTCAAACTTTAAAATTCTTAGCATTAACTTATTATATTTTTAAGGGAAAAAAATCCAAATCTACTAGGTTCATATGAACCCGATATAATGTACAAAGCATGCATCTCGCATTCAAACAGAATCTAGAAAAGAACCACCACTACTCTATGATAAAAATGTGTCATACGCACTCTAATAAATTTTACACATAACTTCACACTTCGCATCAAAAGTACTAGGTTCATATGAACTCAGTATAATGTACAGAGCATGCATCTCGCATTCACACAGAATCTAAAAAAGAACCACCTCTACTTTATGATAAAAATGTGACATAGTCACCCTATCCTAATGCAAGCATCAGTAATCATGTGACCTACAAGTCATACAAAGAAAACGTCATTTAAAAAAAAAAAATTAAAAAAGAGAGTAAAATGGACTCAACTGATAATGTCAGGAATGTTGTAGCCATTAGAGAAACGACCAGTTGCTCTACGTGTTGGATAATCAATACCATAAGGTGGTGAATCTGCCCTTGCAGTAGTAGCCAAATAATTATTATTTCCACTATCAACAAGTGAATCACCAAACACAAAAAATGCCCTTGCTTCACTTTGGGAAATAGCCACTCCAAAAATCAACAAAAGGCTCAAAATAATTGAAAAACTAGGTGTGGCCATTTTGGCAAAAGTGTTGTTACAAAATATTGTAACTTGTTTGTATGTGCACTTACTAGTAAAGCAATTAGACATGTATATATATAATAAAATAAAATGTAAAGAGAGTTATAACTTTTGAGAGGTGAATTAAATGGACCAAGTTGGCACAGTTGGAAAAGAAAGAAAAATTTGGACCACAAATTAACTAAAAATGAAAGAGCAAAGAGTATTGTGGTAGTTTGTGGTATTTAATTTGGACAGTTGAAGTCTCTTTGGGTATAGACTATAGTATTGTATATTTATTTCTAATCATAAGACAAAAAAAAACTATTCTTTTTTCAAGCCTAACAAAAACCTTTTACATTTTATACTTCATGATATTCATATTAGTATTGATTCATATACACTACTTAAGAAAAATATTTAATAATTTCAATTGTTAAAGTATGTCTAAAAATAATTTTATCTTTTTGTAGACAGACGACTCAACTAATACTCTTCTAATTGGAACAATAAGGGTAGATCTTGTTCGGTGTGCAAAGAAAATTTCATATTGATATCTGAAAAGAGAAAGAAGCTACATATAAGGCATAGTTGACGATATTCTTAATGTTATGAGGTCTTTTAGAGAAAATTATGCGGGTTTGGTCTAAAGTGAATTATATTACAATATATTAAGAGTATTTTTAGATTGTTTTAGCCCAACAGTTGATATTTGAGTCAATAATTTGGTGGGACGAGTATTTATGAATGTGATGGAGTGATGGCATGGGTCTGATTTGTTGTCTTTACCTGTCTATTAGTTGATTTACTATATTTATACGTAGCTTTGGAGACTCATACAAAAAATAGTGAACCTTGGTGGCCATAAGCACTTAGGTACCATACAATTAATCTAAAAATAAGCTCACGAGGTGATAGCTAGTGTAAGACTTGGTTAAGGGGGAGATTATTAGGTATGCGCTTTATTAATAGCCGAAGGAAAATATTTTTTTGAAAAATAAGTAATTTTTTTACTTATTATCTGATGGTAAGTAAGTAAGCAAAAGATACTGCCTCAAATATATTAATATAAAATCCAGGCAAACACTATAAGGAGTGGGTTGGTGGGTGGTGGGGGCTGTTGGAGGGGGGTTGGGTGTGTGGTATGAGGGAGGAATGAAATGTCAGTCATAAAACTTTTTCTCTCTACTTCAATGAGGGAAACGATCACTTTCCTCATTTCTAAGGATCTTGTTTTTCTAGATTTTTTTTTTAATTTCGATCATTCAAACATGAAAAAAAAAAATCTTCATATCAAACAAAATCAAAACGTGTAGTTGATACTCTCAATAGTGTAAAACTTTTGAAAAAACTGCACATATATGGTCTAAAGTAAATAACTGAATGCACACTATATTAAGAGTATCTTTGAATTGAGTCCAACAAATCTTTGTGTAATTCTAAACTAAGGAGTAAATAACATTTTTCTTAGGAAAACTTAAATATTTGACTAATATTTTTGACAAAATACCAACAACAAAAATAATAGGTCATTGATTATGGTGTTTGAACACATTTTAGCAACAACAAAACATAGCTATATGCCTTTTATTAATGTAGGGGAGGGTAGTTCAAATCTACTTAAGGCCTAGTGGAGAAGACAACATCCATGTGATCAAAATAAATATTGCCAACGAATATATCAACTACAACTTATTAAAGTTTACATAAAAATAGAAAGTAAATCAAATAGTGTAATTGTGTTGTCGTACAAATTATATATAGGGTTTAACTCCATAGTCAAACAGAGGATTGTAGCTACTTTGACTACTACATTAATAGACTATACTTAAACACACATCCCAACCCCCACCCAAAAGAAAAAAATTAAAAAAAAAAAAAAAAACTTAGTATAAGTCTTTTTTT
The DNA here is from genome assembly GCA_029582605.1 of Solanum gracilifrons. NCBI lineage: Eukaryota > Viridiplantae > Streptophyta > Magnoliopsida > Solanales > Solanaceae > Solanum > Solanum gracilifrons. The sequence goes on from JAJOOH010023201.1 coordinate 14,099, forward strand.
TTGTTAATTGGAAGAGATTAATTAAATAAAGGAAAAATAATACTTTTGGTTCGTTAGTCATTTGTATATTCTGATTTTAGTCCTTATAATATATGATTCGGTATAGACTTACGAGTTATGGATAATTGGCTTAGGGCGTATCAATAAGGATGATGGTGGATTGATAGTACTTCTTCTTTTTTTATCAAAGTTTTTGTCTCTGTTAATATGGACTTTTCAGTGCAAATTTAAATTTAATCAGATTTCATGGTGGGAAAAGAATTGACTTAGGACATAATATTAAAGCTTCTAACCTTGATTTTAGTCACATGCTTGACATAGAAAAGTGATGTATACCTCGAGGCGGATTAAGAACTTAAAACTTTGGAAAAAATGTCTGAAATATATTCGAATTTTGATCAAAATTGTTGTAACAATATCAAACTTTGGAAAGGACCTTTTACCCCTCTGCACTATTTAATAGTGTACTTTAAATATATATATGTGTCCACGTAGACATCAGAAATATTGCATCATTATAAATAGTAATGTGTCCACGTGGGCACATATATGCCTTTAAAATACACTATTAAATAGTATATGGGATAAAAGGTCCTCCATAAAGTTTGATATTGTAACAACAATTTCGGCCAAAGTTGGAGTATTTTTCAGACCCTTTTCCTTAAAACTTTAGGGTTTAACATTTAGATTTTTATTATTGAGCTTATTATACTTTAAAAATTATGGACTTATATTTATTATTATTTTAATTTTAGTGAAATTTTTGCATACAAATTAATGTATCGTACTAAAATAATAAATTCAAATAAACTCGATTCCGAAAGACTATATTCGTGTACACTATTATTCAAGACAATTTGAACGTGAAAAATCCTCAAGTCTATCCTACAAGACATATTAAAAAGTTTTCTATACTTTTCTACTTTTTGTTGATGTGGATATTATAATTTTGACAATAATTTATGCATTTTTTTTGTTTGATCATGGGTGATAGATTTCTTATTTCGAATTTTGATGAAATTAATTATCGAATAGATTATTTTGATAATGTTTTTTTTTTTTTTTTTGTAATTGAGTTGCTCTTTAAATTTTATTTGTTTAAGTATGTATTGATCGTATTAATTGATGAGCTTTCAATTGAATGTATTGTTATAAATACTTTTTTTGTTCGAACAAAATTATAAAATTAGGTTATGTTTTTGTTGAACAATGTCACTTTCAAGTAATTAAGAAATTAATTATTATCCTTATTCTAGAGATACTAAGGATAAATGGAGATGTCATGATCATTAGAAAATTCAACAAAATTATAAGAAGCAAATCATTAATTGCTGCCAATATTAGTGGAGGAAATTAATCACCGTTCTAGTTTTTATTTTTATCAGTAAAAGACACCTTCATATCTACTTATTTGCTTAATTTTATGTATTTATTATTTGTTAGTTATTTTATTAGTTCAAAGAAAAAAATTTATTCTTATTAATATTGTCTGAATTTAGTTGCTTAGTAATATTAATTATTGGATGGGAAGCTAGTAGGCAAGCACACAGAGCGTATCAGTCAGCTTTGAGCTGTTGAGTGACGATTGTTTCATCTCTTAAGAAAGGACCTGAAGGGTATGCCTTATATTAAAAGGGTATTCTCTTTTCTAATGTATGTTATATTATTGTCCTATTATTTAAGAAGTGATTCAAAATTAAGTTCACGTAATAATACTCGCTAAAAAAAGGATAAATGGAGATGTCATGATATTAAAAATTTAATTAAGTTCTTGAACATTAATCAAAATAATAAAGCCAACATCAATAAGGACGAGAGAAGAGCCGGGGGCAGATCTAGAATTTCAGTTACAGATTCACGTGAACCCAATAATTTTTGTTCGGATCTTGTATATATTAAGAATTTGCTAAATAGTTATGAATATTTGGCTTTGTATGAAGCCACCTATTATAGAATTAAGTTGAGATCATGGTAAAAACGCATAAATTTCAAATTCTGATCGCAATCAGAAAAAAAAGTATCATTTGGAAAAATTAATGACGTTATATTGAAAGTTGAAACCAATATATTCAGGCAGTTCAATTTCAACTAATTAAATCACTTGCATTGTACGAGTTTAGCACATTAATTAAGTAGACGTGATTCTTTTAAATGATATCTCCCTTTAATTAATTATACAATACAATACTCCCTTCGTCTAAAAATATGTAGTATCTTAGAAAAAATATTGTCCTATAATAAATGTTCAAAAATATAAATTATTACTATGTTTTTTTCAATTATACACTATACTCTATTTTTTAAATAGTGTTTAATTTTCAAAAGATATTATTAAATAAGAATAACTTAATAAACTATGTATTATATTTATGGAAAATGGTCTGATATACGTCTTAACTTTGTCATTTAAATTTGATATACCTTTCGTTATAAAAATAGTTCTTATATATACCCTCAGTGGCAGAACTAGGATTTTCAATAAAGGGTTCAAAATTTGAAGAAATAGACACAAGAAGTGACCGAAGGAGGTTTGACATTTACTATATATACCTAAAAATTTATTTTAACTATATATAAATAATATAATTTTCCGCCGAAGGGGTTCGAATGAACCCTCTAATTATAAAGTGGCTTCGCCGCTGTATACCCTACCAATTACCATTGTACAAATTACTCACAAATCAATTCCTTAATATATTACTATTAATTTTATTAATTAACGTGATTTTTGCTACGATAATAATTTACAAAGAGGGAGTAAAATTTAAAAGGGAAAAAATAATATCTATCCACATATCTCCAACAACCCCCAACCTATTTTTCCTTCTCATTAAGAAGAAAAGACAAATTATTTTTATGTCACAACCATATAATAAATGCTAAATATGCACCACAAAAAAAATTACTTCAATTGCACTATAAAAAAATAATCTTTTTGAAAACAAAGATTTAAAAGAAAAAAGAAAAAAAGGTCCACATGTGTCCTCTCCATAAAGTATAATCATGTTCACGGGTAAAGCAAGGATCATTACGAATTACATTAATTATATATGATTAATTGAATTTAGTTCAGAATATTTAATATTTTAAAAGAAAAAAAAGGTCAGCTTTTCCCAAGCTAATGTTAATCCTCCAATTAATTGAGTGATTATCAAATAAGATGTTTAACGGGCGATAAAGATAATTTATGTAAATAATGTTTGTTATAACAAAAATTATTAAGTGTCTTTATTAACTCACCACTATTAGATATTCATGAAATTATTCCCACCGTTTTAAATTATCTATTGTGTTTCTCTTTGATATATTTATGAAGAAAACACTAATTAGGAGGTAGTTTGGAAGTTTTTACTATTTAAATCTCATTTGTCTTAGTTAAAATATAACCTCTGCTTATTACTCGGTTATCAATTTTCTCAAAATAAACGGAGGTTTGTTGTTAACTGCTCACGAAAACATCTAACATATACTATAGTTAAGCCTTTTTGGTCTTTTATCAAATTTTTAGTGTTGACCTAGAGAAAAATGAGGTTGATGGTGTTGGCTAAAAATTGGGGGCGAGGGGGGGGGGGGGGGGGGC
>JAJOOH010023202.1:0-17840 GCA_029582605.1 Solanum gracilifrons
TCCAAAACAGGGAAACGGGCCTAAAACCCAAACGAACGACCAGGCGACCGAACAATCAGTGCCAGCAAGTCATAAATGACTTGGGGTCGCTACAGGAATGCTCTAAACGATGAAATGAATTCCTTAATAACCTGGAGGGTCATTACAAATTGGGGTTGAGGTTTTGGTTCGATGTTCTCCGTTCTTGGGTTCTTATATGCAATTCCCTTTAGTTATAGTTGTTCTGTGTATTCGTCGGGCTTATTGGGGTCCGTTCGGGTTTTTATTTAACTTGCGCATGAGTGTACCTTCTGGGCTTATGGGGTCCAGTTAGGTGTAGTTAGCTTATAGATTACTTTAATTAGTTTTTTCTACACTCGTGTGCATTCCATTGTTAGTTAGATTTTCGTTTTTGACTTCGGTTTGTGTTATTCCTTCTTTTCATATTGCCTTTACTTTTCAAGTTCAGTCGGCCTATGATACCTACTGGGTACCTGTTGTTTTGGTACTCATGCTAAGCTCTGCAACTATTTTGCGATGCAGGTCCGAACACCAGTGGCCAACGTTGATCCAGTTTGGAGTAATCTGATCTGGAGATGGGGGTAAGCACACGGCGTTTTGTACTATTTCAGTCTCCATCATTGTATATAGACTTGTCTTTTACCTTTCGAGATAGTTCAGTCTCTGAGGTCCATTTTTGGGAGTTGTACTCGTTTTGTTAGTAGCTAGACTAGTGACTTCTAGGTTCTGGGAGGGATCTTTATTTGTATATATGTTTTGGTTTGCTTCTGCCTGTTTATGTTGTTATCTTAAATTTTTCCTACTCTTGTTTAGTTTCTGCCCTCAGGCCCATTACTTGTTGTTCCGGGTTACGGGTTGGCTTACCTACTGGTGGGTTATAGTAGGTGCTATCATGACTCGAGGAATCGGGTCGTGACAAATTGGTATCAGAGCCTTAGGTTCACCGGTCTCACTTGTACAGAGCTAACGTCTAGTAGAGTCTTGCGGATCGGTGCGGAGACGTCCGTAACTTATCTTCAAGAGGCTACAAGATGTCTTTAGGAAGATTTCCTCTTTTGTTTCACTTTCGTGCAACGTGTGTCTTATTGGTTCCTGGAAATCTCACATGTTTCACTCTTTCGCAGGATGGCTCGCATGCGAGGTGGTGCGGCCGGGGGTGATGCACCCGAGCCTGCAGACATAGCCCCAGTTTGGGGTAGACGCCGACCCCGAGATTGAGATAGGGTCGCAGCACCGCCCGAGACAGGGAGAAGGAGTCCCAGGCAGCATATGTACCTCCACAGCCAGTGGGGCCGGGATCAGCCCAGCCACTACCCACAGCAGCTGCATCTCCAGATCTTCATACCCTCCTGACTCAGATATTAGCAGCTATTGGGGAAATGCGTCAGGCACCAGCACCAGCTCCAGCGCCGCAGAGTCAACCTGCCGCAGCGACACCAGAGGTCCAGCGGCCACCAGTTCATGTGGCCGCCCTGCTAGACTTTAAGGACAGGAAGATGCCACTGCGCGAGCAGAAGATGCTCGGGGTATTCCAGAGGTTAGCACCGACGATATTCTCAAGGGCTATTGAGGAGGACGCCCACGAGTTCCAGCTCATTTGCCAGGAGCAACTATAGTCATTAGGCCTCTTGGAGTCGAGAGGATCCGACTTTACCGCTCATCAGTTCCGTGGGCCAGGCAGGCAGTGTGGCGCACGTATCGAGAGTCCAGGCCAGTTGGATCGCCTTCTATATCTTGGAGTGAGTCCTTAGAGGCTTTCTTGGTCCGGTTCATGCCACGGAGCATCAGGGATAGGCTTTGTGATTAGTTCTCCAGATTGGAGCAGGGTCTTATGACCGTCTCAGAATACGAGACGAGGTTCCATGAGTTGTCTCGACATGCTACCATGATCCTGCCCACGGAGGAGGAGAAAGTTCGTTGTTTTATACGTGGGTTGCGGTACAGTCTGAGGGTCGACACAGAGCATTTGGTTTCAGCCGGCCATTCATTTCTTGATGTGGTCGATCATGCCCGATCCATGGAGTATATTTATCGCGAGGTCCAAGGGGGCAGCGATAAGAGGGCACGATACCAGGGCAGCTACAGCGGGTCCTAGATTAGAGGGAGAGACTCTTATGACAGGCCCCGCCAGAGGTTTCAACAGGATCAGTCCAGTCGGCCTATTCAGGCAGCATTACCTGCTTCTGAGGGAGGCAAGCATTAGCAGGGTGGTCCTAGTACGGGCCAGAGTTCGAGGAGATCAGATTGCCTCCCTTCCTACCGCGGTCGGGTTACTTCAGGGCGTTCAGCTTCGGGGTGTTTTGATTGCGGTGTGCTTGACCATTGGTTCAAAGAGTGCCTCCAGCGAGGGCGAGGGGCGATTGTACCAGCTCCCCTTGCACCTAGACTAGTTTCAGCAGTGCCCCCTTTAGCTAGAGGTAGTGGTCAGGACCAGGATCGTCGGGACATCCGACAGGGTACCAGAGGTGGAGCTCGGGGAGACAGGTTAGGTAGTAGATCAGATGCATCGGGCAGAGGTGCTCAGGGCCATTTCTATACAGCCCCGGCGAGGGCGGCAGCTGAGGCATCTGACGATGTCATTGCAGGTACACTTTTATGGGTCGACTTCAAACGACCATAACTCATAGCTCATGATGATTTAGGTGTACTACCATATACCGTAGGGAAGATATTTTAATTATCTTTCCAACGCCACCGAGGTTGCTAGGTTTCGAGTTTGGATGAGTTAGATATGGCCTTTTGAAGTTAGGCTGCCCAGTTAAGGAAAGTTAGCCAGAAATAGTAAGGGGTATTATGGTCTTTTCCTTACCCAATCAGATTTGATTCGTTTTTAGTAATATTTTAGAGGTCTAATATGATTAGGTTCAGTTTTATAATCCTAATATACGCCTAGGGTTTTAGTTGAGAGTTCAAGAAGAGAAAAGAGGAGAAAAGAGGAGAGGATCAAGCGTTCGTCGAGATTCTTGCGTGTTGTAACGGATTTTCGCCATGGGTTTAATCCCTAAGAGGTATGTAAGCTTCCATAGTGTTGGGTTCGTTCACCCACACAAATCATGATTTATTCAGCGTAATTTCGTTCTTGAAATTTAAAGATTAGAGTTCTCGATGAGTTCTTCACAAGTGTTCTTGAAGTTTCACTAAGTTTTGATGTAAGATTCTACTTGGGTCAACTTTGAACGACCATCTCTTAGAATATAAATAGTTACGTGAGCTATAACCTATCCAATTAAAGTTATTTGAATTTATGTTCCAACGCCACCAATTTCGCGTCAATCCAATTTCTGAGTAAAAAGTTATGACTATTTTAGTAACCTATACAGTGCTGTTACGAAATAGCCGACGGGAAAATATTAAAAAGAGTCGTTTTTGTCTTTTTAACTCCAAGAAAACCATAGACGAATTTCTTGAATAATAAAAGGCTCAAAACAATCAGATTTTCATCTTCACTAATGAAAATCATAATTCTTGGCCATAGAGATTTCAAGAAACTAATTCAAGAATCTCAACAAAGGTTTTCTTGATTGTTTACCTTCAAGCTAGGGTTTCAAGGCTTCTAATCAAGTTCTTCTTCAAGATTCTTCATGAATCTTATTCTTCTAGGTATGTAAGGCTATCATAGTGTTGGACTAGTTCGTCCTTACGCCCTACATCTACTTTCAGATCAGTAAAAGAGTAATCTAGGATACTTTCCCTAGATTTGAGTATTCTTGAGATAAGTTGGTTTTGAGTTCTTGAATTCACGTTTCTTGTAAAATTTATATTCCTAATTATCGAATAGCTATATTTTTATTGAGATCCTTCATATCACGAATCATAACTCTTGAATTCATAATTCAAATTCAAGAGAGAGTTAAGAGTAAAGTCCAAAGAAGCCTTTGAGTTCAATTATGAACCCTTTGAGATCAACTGTCGATTTGAACTAAGTTTTGAGGAAGTAAGTCAGAGAATGAGAAGAGTCACATACATGAGTTTCATAATGTTATGTAGACTTACGAGTCAAGTCGTTCATGCCCATAAATTCCGCATGAACTCCAGAAGTTGAGTATCTTTGAGAGGAGTAGTATCTTCAAGTTCTAAGTCTTGAGTATTGAGTTCCTAATCCCCTTTGAGATTATATTTCTAAGCATTGGACTATTACATGTTACCCAGAAAGTCTTTGAGTTGAATTGTTCATGCTCATAATTCTGCATGAATCCTATAAGTCGAGCAGTCTTGAGAAGAGAAGTACCTTTGACTCCTTGAGTTGAGTCATTCATGCTCATAATTCTGCATGAACCCTCTGAGTTGAGCATTCTTGAAATGAGTAGTTTCATTGAAGTTCTTGAATTCCAAGTATTGAGTTGTATATATGGTTATTGAAAACCTTGCATTGAGTCGTTCATGTCCATAATTCGACATGAACCATATCTTAAGAAGTCTTTTACAAATGTTTAAACTTTGTTTTAAGACTTAAAGTTTTGAGTTAAGCAAAGAGTAAAGAGTTGAGTTCATTTCTCAAAAGCTATTAGGAAACTAAGTATTCCCAAAGAAGTTTTTAAATGTTTTCACATTTAAATAAGAACGGAAACTGAGACTTTCAAAGAGCCTTCGGGCTAGTTTTCATTAAAGAGAAATAGCTTTCTAAATGAAGCAAGCAGGGAAACTGAGATTTTCGAGATGGCCTTTAAGCTAAGTTTTTTAGCACTAATCTCAAATCACAAAAGAAGTATGTTTTTAAACATAAAGAACTAAGCATTTTTGGGAGTAGTATTGAGCACCGACATGGGGGAGAGTTCAAACAACTCACAGCCCCCATAAATCATGTAGTTATCATGGGTAGAAAAGGGTCATACTTTTTAGATGAATCCTTTTCGCATAGACTAGTGGATCCACTTAGTGAGTAAGCTTCCTATATCACAGCAAGGTATAGGATGGGCCTCGGCAGCGTGAGGTAAAGCGATGTATCATCACTATAGTTCTTAAGTGATGGTTGTCGGTTGGAGAAACTCCCACAGCAGTATTTGCATGGTTCCTCAAGGGGTTCTGCTTAATATGAATGGAGGTGTGGGACTTCATTCATGCATTGCACAAGTAGACTTTGAGAGGGAGTATGGTATGTCTTTTATGATATTATGATTATGAGTTAACATCATGTTTTAAACAGTTTTTCCTTTTTCTTTATATTGCACTTGTTTTAAACTGCTTTATATTGAAATGAGTTCAGTTATGTTGAGTTGAGTTGAGCCAAGTAAGTTCTTCAGTTTCTTTCAGATTCTTTTCAAGCTTATGTTATGCTTTAGAATTCCCCTTACATGCTCGTACATTCCACATACTAAGCCATTTGGACTGCATCTTTTTATGATGCAGACACAGGTATTCAGGGTCATCAATAGGAGCTTCGTTGATACATCCGAAAGTTCGAGTTAGCTATGGTGAGCCTCCTTGTTTCCGGAGGATTTCATTTACTTTCAATTGTTAGGAGGTCGTGGGTCTTGTCCTGACTTCCATCATTATCATTTAGAGGCTTCATAGATAGTCAGTAAAGTTGAGAAGTCTGTATTATTCATTTATTTTATTAAATGTTTTAAAGATTTAAGTTTCCCATTTTGGGGCGAGTTAATTATATTATATTATTAAGAGTTTTCTTTGGATTTAAAGTTTGTATTTATGTTTTATGAACTTTTATTTCAATTTTTAAGCTTTGTATGCTTGAATAAGTTTTCCGCTTATAGTCAGCCAGGATGAGGGTTCGCTTGGGGACCAACAATGGTCTTCGAGTGCCGGCCACGTCCAGGGTATAGGCTCGGGTCGTGACAGGGTTCATCCATCCGAGTGTGTCACCTTGGGGTGCTTCTGTTCTGTTTGTGAAAAAGAAAGATGGGACTATGAGGATGTGCATTGACTACAGGCACCTGAACAAGGTGACGGTGAAGAACCGTTACCCCATGCCTCGTATTGAAGAATGCTCAAAAATACCGCAGGCATCATCATCCATCAGACAGGAAGATATTCCAGAAAATAGTCCATTGTACGCGGAGCTACGGGCATATTTGTCACAAAAGCAAGGTGATACCTTTGCCTCTATTGCTAAAGACGATATTGATGATATCAGATCGTATGAAAAGGTAGCAAAGAAATAAATGATATTTCTTTTTGAAAACTCTGAGATTCAGAGGAAAGAAGAACCCTGAAAGATATTCCAGCGATATTTACTTAATGGATTATACTTCCCGGGTGAGTCATACAAAACTCGTTTGTATTACGAAACTATTTTGATGAATACAGGTAGTGTTGAATTTCAGTACTTCTCAGGTTATAACACCAGCGAGAACGTTAATAACTTCTCAAAAATGATCATAAAACATATTATATCGATCGAAGATTGGGGTATATCCTCGATGAAAGAAAGGTTGATCTGCCTCAACAAAGTCCCTACTAGCTTTACTTATTGGGATTATATTAATGCTTTCAGTAAAGTCCTCTATTATAACAATGAGAGGCATAAACATACTTGGTTCATTAAGGTTTGTGCAAAGATATTTGCTGACCCAATCCCTAATTGGTTCTTGAACTGGTGGTCATACCATGGTCCGACGGTAAAGATTTTAGTTGATCCTTTTTTAAAATTATACAAAGACTGGGTTAAGGTTTCACAAGACCTTAATGATTTATACCACTCAGATCATATTTGTTATATGGAACAAATTGAACAAATCTATTTCTTCATAGAATTCTCGATTCATGGATCCATAAATGGTCCCCAGAAGTAGGTTTTACTGAAGAATAAATTCCGTGTTTATATCGGACTTATTATAATAATTTTTGGGATAAATTAATGAAGAAAGATTCCACAACTAGATCATTATATGGCCAAGAATTGTTGGACTATATTTCTCAAAATATTCAAGATTATGGTGCTACTCCTCACAAAGGAATAGTTGTCGACAACTCCGTCAAACATATTGCCAGGAGAATTTCCATTCAAGATGGAAATAAAGAAGAAATGATAAAAGAGTATTTGGACGAAGTCAGGAGGAATCTACTCCTCAATATCACTCACTATGAAAAATCAAGCACCTCAATGAGAAGTTAAACAAGTGATGATAGCGCAAATGATACTCAAGAGGCCCAGCACTGTGAATCGGAGAAAACCGTGTCAGAAGATATGTTGTCCAAAGCGGAAGATTTCCTTAGAGAATTGAAAAGGAAGGACAAGATGTAAAGATAAGATGGGGTTATCTTTGAGGCACTTTGAGTCACTATCAACAGTAGAAACACTGTTGAGTAACAATAGATATACTGTTTTTGGGATCCATTAATAAGGGACCCATTTTTACGTTTTACTATTCCTAGATTCCTTTTTCTGCTATAAATAAGTTTCGTTTTTGTTATTGAGAGGCAGGTTCAAAAACCCTCTCTTCCTTTTGTTTTCTCTCTTGTAAAGAACTCTCTCTTGTAATCTGTGAGTTTGTCGGAGGCTACCTGAGTTGTGAATAAAGTGTGATGTTTTTCTATAACCTCTTGTGTTGGCTTCAAGGTACTTTAAATTCTTCCTTTCATTTAGTTTCTCTTATTCTCCGATCTGAGTCGTGACTATGTCTGGCTAAAGAATTATATCTATGTCGAATAACTAACTTCACTCTTACATATACCATGGAAGATATAGACTTTATCTAAATATGAATAAATTTATATATAGTTTCATGACTTGGTTTCGAGATGGTGATACAGTCAGATTCAATACAACAAGTTAGTGGCTTTGTCTTAGTGACTCCGTCTAGCCAGCTGTGGTCTCAGCCCGATAAGGAGTTAAAAGGGCGCCTTATACCCGGTTAGAACTGCTAGACACATGGGCTCACTAACAATACGTATTTGAATATTGACATTATTCCTTGAATTCGGATGTTGACAAGATAGATTAAAGATGACCGCGCGAACTACCATCCGTCTTCTGAGATCCTGTTATTATTGTTATTATTATTATTATTATTGTTGTTGTTGTTGTTGTTGTTGTTGTTGTTGTTGTTGTTGTTGTTGTTGTTGTTGTTGTTGTTGTTGTTGTTGTTGTTGTTATTATTATTATATTATTATTATTATTATTATTATAATTAAACCATGCAGTCTGAGAAACTATGCTAATATTCTTGTGTATTTTGATTCTTATGTAGTTGGACTACCTCTAAGGATATTGACTTGCTTGATCCATGACTGGGCGGACTACCGCTAGGTCAGTGATCCTGTATTTTGGTATCAGAGCCTACGAACTTTCATGATGTATATATGATTAAAGTGAAATATTTCGGCATAGATATATTCTCTCTTTTATGGAAGAAGGAGATATTAAAAGTACTCGATTAGAAGAGGTAGATATACCTCAAAACCTTCATTTGTTAAACAATTGGATTATTTCGAAAGTAAATATAAAAACTATTTATTATTATCGTTGGTTTGATAAAATCTCATATAAATAGTTGATTAAAACAACTAAGCAATCTTTGGCGTTAAAATCGTCTGAACAAACTATTCGTTTATTAAATAAGCGAGATATTGATTTGTATAGATCTCAATATAAGTTTTTGCATATTGGCAAGGTTCAAATTGCTTTTAAACCTTTAACTCTTAAAGGGTTACCTGAGACTTTCTTAGCTGCTCTACGAGATGCGAGAAATTTAAATTTTCGTCAATCTCTATGGGTTCGATAGAATCTACGGTTGCCTATGGTCCAGTCTATTTTAATGCTCAACCAAATTTGCAGTTATCTTTGATTTATTCTAATATATTAGATGCTTTAACTTTGAGTGTTAAAACGAATGGTTATAACTATGCAGCTGGTTCTGAATTAATCTCCTTGTCTTATAGAATCTATTTTAAATTACTTACTACTTTGAATCCTAGATGTAAGTTATATGATACTTCTGATCAAACTATTTTGGTAGAAACTAAATTCGCCAGATCTAAGGTCACTACTAGAAGACATATAAAATGGGAAGAAATTAATTTTCCTACTACTTGGATTCTAGATTCTGTTATACCCCCTGAACAACTGACAGATGTTGTCACTAATTCTGAGTATTCTCATATTAGTCAAAACTGCGATGGAAAAATTTGTATGCAGTTTGATGAAAAAAGTGTTCTTTATAATAGACATTTTTTTGCTACTCATAGAAGACTGGCTATTCAACATATTTCCTCGATAAAACCTTTTTATGGTCCAGCTAGGAATCGCGCTGCTTCTTTGCATACTTTATCAACAGTCATATCTGCAGAAAAACAAAAAATTTAAATTAATCCTCAGTTAAACATTCTTCAAACTAATGATAAATCTTCTGATATTTCTGATAAGGATATTCCTTCTGTATCCGAGATGGATTTTAATCGTAATGATGCTTAATGATGAGTGAACATCAAATTGATTTTAGTCCGGGATCACTGGCAAGAAAATATATTCAAAATGAATTTTCGAATGAAAAATGAAACCGATTTAAAACTTGGTTTTTTGACACTTATAGTGAAGAAGATTTAAACAATATTTCTCAAGAATTTTATGAAACTTGTGCTTTACATAATCATATTATGTTCTTTGTGTCGTGGTTTATAACCACTTATTTACCTTTATTCATTAAAGTTCTTGAAAGATCTTACAAAGATGAATCAGGTAAAATTATTAATTCCATCTACCCTCCTCAAGAACTGTTTGTTTTACCTAATAATACAGGTATTACATTTACTGCGTTTCAAAAATTTATTGATAATGAGGTTGCCGCAGTAAGCATTAATGAAATTAATCGTCTTATTTCTCAAAATAGTTATTTGGGTCTGTATGTTAAAGTTATTGGCGAACATATTTGTTCTCTTGATAAAAAGTTAGATAATCTAACTAATTTGATTATTCTTATTGATGATAAACAGAAATCTGTAAAACAAGTTTCCGAACAGGCTTCTACTTCAAAACAGCCTGATGTTTCTATTCAAAGACCTCCTGAGATTCAGGATTTTATTCTTAGACCTCTTCATGATCTTGAAAGCCTTTTGGATAAAAAGTTATCAAAATTTGGCGCACGCGCGAAACCTATAAGCCTCACTGAAGATTTTGCAGATGAAATGGAAGCCACTTTCGATTTCAAGACACAAATGGAAATGGAAGTTAATAAACTTCATGGTTATCCAAAGAAGAATAGTGGTAATACGTATGCTAGAAAACCTAGTATGCATACTTACTACTATCCCAGACCAACTGCTCAAGATGTCTTAATAGAGGAAAGAGATTGGAATCAAACTAACACCTCTTATAGTGGAAGCGAGATTTATGAATGGAATCTCGATGGTTTGACTGATAGACAGTTAACTATTTTAGTTCATAGGATGCTTAGGTATGCTACTATCTGCAAGAGTGTTAATAACACTGACAGGACCATTTGCAAGATGATTATTACAGGGTTTACTGGTCAACTAAGAGGCTGGTGGGATAATTATATGACCCTTGATGCAAAGGCATCTGTCATAAATGCTAAAGCTACAGCCGAAGGAGTTGATAACCTAGGTTTTGCTTTAGTCAAAACTAGAGAAGACGTTGTTTATACCTTAGTCTTAACCATACTAGAACATTGTAGTGGTAGATTTACCAATCAATATGAAACCATTAGATCTTTACTAAATGGTCTTAGATGTAGACATTTAGGTGAGTTTAGATGGTATAATGATACTTATTTAAGTCGGGTAATGGAACTTCCCGAAAATGGTTTAGAATTCTGGAAAGCCAAATTTATTGATGGTTTACCTCCTTTATTTGCAGAAAGAATGAAAAAGACTCTTAGAGATCCGCAAGGAATTATTCCCTATAATAATTTTACTTACGGAAAGCTTATTGGGGCTTGTACGCAAGAAGGCATAAATCTGTGCAACGAGTTAAAACTCTCTACACAACTTAAGATGGATAAACTCAGAGAAAAATCTCAATTGGGAGATTTTTGTACTTAGTTTGGTTTACCAGATACATCCAAAAGTACTAACCGTGAAACCTATAAATCTGAAGCTCATAGATCTCATCGGAAAATAAGAAGATCTAGAAGAAGGACTAGAGAAGAAAGACAAGAGTGTAGGGCTCATCGTAAATCTAATAGATTTACCAAGAATAGGTCTAAGCGAGATCTTGATAAGATCAAATGTTACAAATGTGGAAAATTTGGGCATATAGCTCCAAATTGTAAGCTTGAAAAGCTTAAGACTCTAGAACTTGATGAAGATATTCAAGAAAAGATTTGTAGTTGTTTATATACTTCTGGTTCCGAATCAGATTATAATGATTCTGAAGCAAGTTATGCCACAGAGGATAATCAACCTGAGTCTTCTAGTAAGGTTCAACAAGATTCGAATGATGCTTGCAAATGTCATGGTGATACTTGTCACTGTGAACATGATGAATTCTACAAGTTGCAATCTCAATTCGAAGACATGAATATGTTCACGATCACTGTATACAATGTGATAGAACTTCTAAAAGAAGTTACTGATAATACTCTTCGTGAAAATATCATTCAATTAGCTGCTGGTAAAACTAGTTCTTCATCTAGTATTCCTAATGATAAAAAGGTTACAGATGAGTTTAATTATTCTGCTCCTTTTTCTTTGTCTGAAGTTCATAATAGACTCTCTTCTAAACAAACAATGATCATTCGTGATACCTCTTTTGATGATTTAAAAGGAGAAATTGAGCATTTGAAGTAAGAAATTAAATTTCTTAAACAAAATCATATTATTTATGATCACCGTCTTACTCAGATTGAGTCTGCTAATAGCAAAGGAAAAAATACGGTAGATGAATCTAGTGTTGAAGATAATACTCATGCCAACACTTTAAATATTGATCCGAAACAAAATATGTTTTTAGGAATGATGCAAATTGTTACAACTCATAAATGGTATGTTAAATGTAATATATTAATTGATAATGCTTTTTCTATAACTAACATAGCCATGATTGATAGTGGCACTGATGTAAGCTTCATTCAAGAAGGTCTAGTACCTACTAAATATTTAGAGAAAACAACTCATATGGTTAAATCTGCATCTGGTCATGCTTTAGATATAAAGTATAAATTATCTAATACTCGTATTTGCCAGAATAAATTTTGTATTCCTCACTTCTTTTTCTTATTTAAGTCGGGTAATGGAACTTCCCGAAAATAGTTTAGAATTCTGGAAAGCCAAATTTATTGATGGTTTACCTCCTTTATTTGCAGAAAGAGTAAAAAAGACTCTTAGAGATCCGCAAGGAATCATTCCCTATAATAATTTTACTTATGGAAAGCTTATTGGAGCTTGTCGCAAGAAGGCATAAATTTGTGCAATGATTAAAACTCTCAAGACAGCTTAAGATGGACAAGCTTAGAGAAAAGTCTCAATTGGGAAATTTTTGTACTTTATTCGGTTTACCAGATACTTCAAAAGGTACCAACCAAGAAACTTGTAAATCGAAATCTCATAGATCTCATCATAAGAAAAGAAGATCTATAAGAAGGACTAGAAAAGATAGAGAGGAGGGTAAGGCTCATCGTAAATCTTATAGATTTACCAAGAATAGGTCAAGGTGAGATCTTGATAAGATTAAGTGTTATAAATGTGGAAAATTTGGGGATATAGCCCCAAATTGTAAACTTGAAAAGTTTAAGACTCTAGAACTTGATGAAGATATTCAAGAAAAGATTTGTAGTTTTCTTTATACTTCTGGTTCCGGATTAGATTATGATGATTCTGAAGCAAGTTATGCCACAGAGGATGAGCAACCTGAATATTCTAATAAGATGCAACAAGATTCAAATGATGCTTGAAAATATCATGGTGATAGTTGTCACTGTGAACATGATGAATTCTACAAGCTGCAATCTCAATTCGAAGACATGAAAATGTTTACCACCACTGCAGACAATGTTATAGAACTTCTAAAGGAAGTTACTTATAATACTCTTCGTGAAAAGATCATTCAATTGGCTGCTGGTAAAACTAGCTCTTCATCTAGTATTCCTAATGATAAAAAGGTTAAAGATGAGTTTAATTATTCTGCTCCTTATTCCTTTTCTGAAGTTCATAGTAGACTCTCTTCTAAACAAACCATGGTTATTCGTGATACCTCTTTTGATGATTTAAAAGGAGAAATTGAACACTTGAAGGAAGAAATTAAATTTCTTAAACAAAATCATATTATTTGTGATCACCGTCTTACTCAAATTGCGTCTGCTAATAGCAAAGGAAAAAATAAAGTTGATGAATCTACTGCTGAAGAAAATACTCTAGCCAACACTTTGAATATTGATCCGAAACAAAATTTTCTTTTAGGAATGATGCAAATTGTTACAGCTCATAAATCGTATGTTAAATGTACCTTATTAACTGATAATGTTTTTACTATAACTAACATTGTTTTGATTGATAGTGGCGCTAATGTGAGTTGCATTCAAGAAGGTCTAGTACCTACTAAATATTTTGAGAAAACAACTCATATGGTAAAATGTGCATCTGGTCATGCTTTAGATATAAAGTATAAATTATCTAATACTCGTATTTTCCAGAATAAAGTTTGTATTCCACACTTCTTTTTTTGGTAAAAAATCAGTTATACCCCCCTATTATTCTAGGAACTCCGTTTATAAATACGATTTAGCCTTTTACTAATATAAATGCTAAAGGATTTTCGGCTACTTATAAAGATCTAGATATTAGTTCTACTTTTATCACTGAGCCTATTTCTCGAGATATTAATGCTTTGATTGTAATGGAAAAAAGCATGTTGATTATTTACAACTTGAGATATTTGGTATGAATATATTCGATACTTTGAAATCTACTAAAGTATAGGAAAAGATTAAAATCATTTTTGAACAAATGGCCATTGATATTTGTGTTGATCATCCTAGTGCTTTTTGAAATCGGAAAAAGCATATTGTGACTCTTCCGTATGAAGATGATTTCTCAGAGGAAAATATTCCTACCAAATCACGTCCTTGACAGATGAATACCGAATTAGTCAAATTTTGCAAGAAAGAGATTGATAATTTATTGCAAAAAGGTTTGATAAAACCTTCCAAGTCACCCAGGTCTTGTACTGCTTTTTATGTTAATAATGCTACAGAGAAAGATCGTGGGGTTCCCAGGTTAGTTATAAATTATAAACCATTAAATAAATATTTAATATGGATTAGGTACCCTATTCCAAACAAAAGAGATTTGCTAACAAGATTATATGATGCTAATATCTTTTCAAAATTTGATTCAAAATTTGGATATTAGCAAATCCAAATATTTGAAGACCGTTCTTATAGAACGGCATTTAATGTTCCATTTGGACAATACATATGGAATGTAATGCCCTTTGGTTTAAAAAATGCTCCATCTGAGTTTCAAAAAATTATGAATGATATTTTTAATCCTTATTTGGATTTCATCATAGTTTATGTTGAAGATATTTTAGTTTATTTAAAAACACTAGAAATGCATATTAAGCATATAGACATTTTCAAGAAAATAGTTATTCAAAATGGTTTGGTGATTTCTAAAACCAAAATGAGTCTTTTCCAAACAGAAGTTAGATTTTTGGGTCATTTAATTTGTCAAGGAAAAATTACTCATATACAGCGATCTATTGAATTCGCGTCAAAATTTCCTGATATTACTACAGATAGAACGCAATTGCAGAGGTTTATGGGAAATTTATATTACATTTCTCCCTTCTACAAGAATTTGTCTCGCGATTTAGCTCTGTTATACGAAAGGCTAAAAAAGGATCATAAAAAACCTTGGACTAATAGTCTCACGGATCTAGTAAAAACTATCAAGGATAGGGTTAAATCAATACCCTGTTTAACTCTTGCTAATCCTGCCTGGCCAAAGATTGTAGAAACTGATGCGTCTAATATGGGTTATGGAGGAATATTAAAGCAAATTAACCCGCATGATAAAAATGAATACCTTATTCGGTTTCATTTACGAAAATGGAGAGATGCTCAAAGAAAGTATGCAACGGTAGCTCATGAAATGTTAACTATCGTTAAATGTGTTGTAAAATTTCAGGATGATCTTTACAATTAGAAATTTGTGATAAAAACTAATGCTCAATCTGTTAAATATATGTTTAATAAAGATTTCAAACATGATGCATGAAAATTAATGTTTGCAAGGTGACAAGCACAAATAGCACCTTTTGATTTTGAAATTCTTTATAAGAAAGGAAGTGAAAACTCTCTCCCAGACTTCCTATCAAGAGAATACATTCAGAATGAGTGAGTATAGTGACAATTCAGAGATTGGTGATATTCCTATTTTTCTTTTCTTTACTGAAAAACGATTGATTACTATTTTAAAGGTTCTTCCTCTCAATCGAGATTTAAAAGAACTTATTTGTTGGAAAATTATAGATGGAATGGTGATGGACCTTTTCTTATCCATAGAAGAAGCTAATACTTATTATGATGCTAATTGAGAATAAATCTCAATGCTTTATTTGCAAGATGGAAAACCCTTGGGTAACTAAGGGAAGAGCAAAAGGTAATATCCACCGAGGAAGGGAAAGATCATCCCCAGGTGCATCAAGATCATCATATGGATCTTCATCATCTAATACTCCAATTATACAGAAAAGAAGAATGAGTTTACATAACTTAAATTCCAGAGCGCTAGAAAAAGCCTTGTCATCAATACATCTGGAAGATATTCCAGAAAGTGATCCATTATATGCTCAACTACAAGAGTTTATAACACAAAAGCAAAGTGATACTTTTGCTTCAATTGCCAAAGAAGACGTTGATGATATCAAAATGTATGAAAAGGTAGAAAAAAGAGAAATAATATTTCTCTTAGAAAACTCTGACATACAAAGAAGAGAAGAACCTTGGAAGATATTCCAAAGGTATTTAGTCAATGGACTTTATTTCCCGGGTGAGTCATACAAAACTCAAAAATATTATGAAACTTTGCTGATAAGCACAGGGGTTGAATGTCAACATTTTTCAGGATATAATACAAGTGAGAATGTTTATAACTACTCCAAAATGATTATAAAACACGTCATTCATATTGAAGATTAGGGTATTTCCTCAATGACTGAAAGACAGTTTAGTCTAAACAAAGTCATAGTAAACTCTACCTATTGGGATTATATCCAGGCATTTAATAAAGTCATTTGTTATAACAATGAGAGGCATAAACATACTTGGTTTATTAAAGTATGTGCCAAAATATTTGTTAACCCTATACCAAATTAGCTTCTAAACTGGTGGTCATACCACGGGCCAACTATAAAAATATTGCCCGAACCATTTCTCAAGTTATACAAAGAATAGGTAAAGATTTCCCTAGATCTCAATAAGTTATATCATCAAGAACATATTAGTTACTTTCAACAAATTGAACAGATTTATTTCTTTATAGAATTCTCTGTTCCATGGATTCACAAATGGGTTCCGGAAATAGATTTCACTGAGGAACAAATCCCCTACTTATACAGGACTTATTACAATAATTTCTGGGATAAGTTGATGAAGAAAGATCCTCAAACAAAGTCTATATACGGATAAGAACCGTTGGATCTAATTACAAAAACCATTAAAGATTATAAATTGATTCCTAATAAAGGAATTATGACTGATGATTCAACTTCAGTAAAGCATATGGCTAGAAAATTTTCTAATCATGATGAAGAAGAACAAGATGAAATGATTATGAAGTATCTAGAAGAAGTAAAGAAAAAGATTTTTCTAAATCTAACTCATTACGCAAAATCAGATTCATCAATGCATAGTGAAACAAGTGAAGATATGCACGAAGCTCAACTATATGAAGAAGAGAAAGGCCGGTAGATGCACTGAAGAAAGCCGAAGATTTTTTGGCAAAACTAAAAGACAAGATTTAGCAGATAAGCACCACTAACAGGAGAAAAGCACTACCAACGGTATACAAGGCACGAGCTACTGTAGCAACACTGTATCTCAATAGTAGATACAATGTTACCAGGACCCAAATAGGGGCCCAGTATCTTGTACAAAGATGTTTTCTTTTCCTATAAATAAGTTTGTTTTTCTTTAATTGAGAGTAGGTTTTAGAAACCCTCTCTTCCGTTTTCCACTCTCTCTCCTTCTTGTACACATTTCTTACTAAGTTTTCTAAGCTTGCCGGATTTTGGCCGGAGTAATAAAGTGTGCGGTTTGGTGACAACAAGGTACTTTCTTTTCTAATTCTTCCTGTCTTTTACTTTTCCAATTTCTCCTATCTGAGCCGTGACTATGTCCGGCTAAAAATTTATATCTATGTCGGATAACTAACTTCTCTCTTATATAGACCATGAACGGATCTAAGCTTTATTTAAATAGAGAAGAATTTTAGTATGGCTTCTTGACTTGGTTCTGAGATTGAGGTACAGTCGGATCTAGTACTACTTTTATTGGCTTTGTCTTTGTGACTTCGTCTGATGAGTCGTGGTTTTTAGCGCAAAAAGAGTTTATTAAGTAGGGCATCTCATACCCGGTTAGAACTATCAGACATGGGCTCAATAAAAGTATGTATTAGCTTCTTGACAGGCCCTTTTCTTGGGTAAAATAATTAAACCATGCAGTCTGAGAAACTATGTTAAAATTCTTGTGTATTTCGATTCTTATGTAGTTGGACTACATCTAAGGATATTGACTTGCTTGATCTATGATTGGGCGGACTACCGCTAGGTCAGTGATCCTGTATCGTTATGAATATGTTTACCATCACTACAGACAATGTGATAGAACTTCTAAAGGAAGTTACTGATAATACTCTTCGTGAAAAGATCATTCAATTGGCTGCTGGTAATCATTTCTGAATAAATGGCCATTGATAATTATTAT
>JAJOOH010023203.1:0-10281 GCA_029582605.1 Solanum gracilifrons
TAAGAAATCATTAATACATTGGAAGACTTCACAATTTTGCCCTTTGTTTATATCAATGCACATTGAAATGAGTTACAAAAAATACACATACAATATAGTAATGGTCATATTAATTGTAGGGGTAGAATGGAAAAGAATTAATTAATTCTATCCTAATTTAATAAGTGCTCAAATAATATGAAAAAATATATTTTTAGTAAGATTCTCATCTAATATGGGACGGAGAGAGTAACAATATAACTTTATTAATGTTGGGCCCGGGCAGCGCCCGAGCTTTCTTTACTAGTTTATAGAGAAGAGTATAGTATTTCCTAGTTAAACTGACACCTTACTTTTTAAAGGAGACACCAACAACTTGGTTGATAAGATATGGATTAACAACCGAGTTTGGCATCCCGTTGATGAGTCTATAGTAGCCAAATTATGATGATATACACGAAATTGCATCTATCTTTTCTTACATTTTCCTCAGTAACATTGTGGATTTTTGTAATATTTTGAAATGATGAGGAATTTTAGAGAATATAGAAAGAAACGATGTGATCAGTTTATATACTATTTATAAAACAGACAATAGCAGATGCAACTCTAATGTTGTGATCAGCTTTTTTTGGTCGGCCTTTGATCAAAATCACCTGTTAAATTAGAATTGAGGATGAAATGTCAGTACAATATTAGCGTTCGATTTGATCAATGGAGTTCCCATAAGAAGATAGTAAACATGTAAACCAAACCTAACATCACAGCAACAAATATTTTCAACCCCAACAAAAGAGTAGCAAAAGATGCTATTCAATAGCCTTAGAAAAAGATGGCAAAACATGGTATCCAATGGCAGCGGCAGAAGAGCACCAAAAACGGCATCCAATAGCAGCAGCAAAAGTGATTTCAACCGTTCCCAATATAACAACTAAAGTATTTCAACTGCACTTCAAAATAATAAAAGATATTAAATATGTTCAAAGATTAAATCGAATTAAGAGAAAATAATTTGAGAGAGATCAGTAAATCGGAATAGGCTATATATTTGGTATTGTCATCTCAGATCCAAAGTATAGTTGCATTTTCATCTCCAAAATAGGCATCGAATTGCACTCACCAACCTTCTCAAAATGTAGCCATACAAGTCTCAAAACGCAGCAGAAAAATTGCCTAAAATACAACAGCAAAATGACCCAAAACAAAATAAAAAGAAATGGCCTTAACTGTAGCACCTATCTGACCTTTAAAATGCAATAACAATTCAACAAAATTGCAACAACCATTTATTTCAATGTAGCAGCAATCTGCCTTTAAAATGTAGCAGTAATTAGCCTAAACACATCATCTATCTTCCCTTAAAGTACTCAACATTTGGAAACTCTCAACCAAAGTAATGTGTAAAGCATAACGTTTAATTATATTCACCATATGCAGGAACCTTCAAAGAGGCTTAAAGAAAATGAATCAACAAATGCAATTACAGAAATTAGAAGCTATCGGGTGGAACAATCATAGAGCAAGAGCATTCAACATTAACATTATCCTGAGTAAGTGATGTTAGCTCAACAGGATTGGCAGAATTTGTATTTGCAAGAAGACGCTTAGTTAACCTACCTAGTTGCAATGTAATATGTATGAGGCTGAGGTACGGAAACTCAGACGGCCAAAGCTATAAAAAATATATGATGCACTTTTTTCCCAAAAACGCAAGTTTCTTGTCCACTGCAACAACCCAAGGTTTGAATTTCCCAGAAAAGTGCAAGTTTTGCTCTTGTTACTCCAAACACAAAACAAATTCTACACTATACCCAAACAACAATAACAATAACTACACCACAAGGCAACAACAAAATGTCATTTTTCACACAGTAAATTAAATCCTATTAATTGTAATTGATAACTAACTACTTCAAGTTTAAGCTGATCTAATTAGCTTTGGGATTGAGGCCTAGTTGATGAACTCCATATTAAAATTCTACAAAGATAATGTCCTCTTTAACCCCACCCACCAAATGATTAAAAAAGACAAAAAGAAGAAAAGAGGTTAAATAAGAGAAAGCAACCGTAGACCGATGCTTCCACATCTTTGATATGGTCGGGCAGTAACTGCACTGGGAAACACTCCACTACAAGTGTAAATTGAGAACATCAAAGACATATATACCAAGTGCTAACCATTTTTTTGAGTATTGAGGATGTTTCGCAAATTCATTGAATCATCGTAAGAGACATTAATTCCTGGGAACAATAAAACTTAAGATGAGTATCAAGAACATCATTATTGTCCTTCTAATATTCATTATTGTAAGGTTATAAACACCGCAGGATTGAAGACTGCTGATGGTAAATAAAGTTTGAGAAAATCCAATTCTGAACATTTAGTAGATCTGATAGGAAGTGGTTAAGATGCGGACCTACATATTTGTCAGTAGCCCATGATGCAAGGAAAGGCTTCCTTATCATATGCTGGATACTCCTTAGCATGGACCTGGAAAAAAATATTTGCATCTCACATACACAAGACAACAACAAACAACAACTGTGCCTAAATCATAAGCAAATTGGGATCACTGTATGAATCCTCATAGATCATATCAACCATTTAAGCTTATCTTGAACCAATAAAATACAAAATAAAAATAGAAAGCACAAGAAGTTTCTATAGATATACAAATCTCTGAAAAGATCAAAAGTCTCCTAGAAAACATAAAACCTAGAGTAAATGTATTAACATGACTAAACATATACCGAACTAATTGGTATCACCTATATAGATCTTTTTATTTTGTTGCGGCCTTCTATTTTGCTATGTCTACATGGATCTAAGATATTGTAGGTCTTTTGAGACAAGTTCCTTCTATTACTGCCCCCGTCTCGTATAAAGGAGTAGGGTTGCAGCAGGCTCACAACCAATGTAATACAAATCAAATTTATGATGAATCATCACACAAAAAAATTGAAAAATATTACCAGAAATAAAATCGTGTGGCGTAATGAAAGGTTTTCGTTGGGGTTCCAGGTCTCCACCTACTTGTGGAAAAAAACTTAGTTTGTGAGGACGAAGCAATAGTGAAGAAACATCCACGTCCATCTTCCGATTGACAGAGTAGAGAAGCAAAAAAAACCTTTTCCATTGGTATGATTGGTTGGAGGAAGGTTCGAATTGAAATGGGACAATGGGTAATCTTGTATTTTGGATTACAAGACTAATGGAATTTCCTATCCTCTTTACTCCTTAAGAGGACCTCCTTATCATATTAAATTAAGCATCAAGTATCTCTTTTAAGAGCTGCCTCCAACCAGCTAACAAAAAGGATGTCTTGTATTTCAGAATTCGAATTACAGGATTAGAAGAATCTAGAATACAATCCTTGCTTGCATTCGGTGAGAGATATGGAAGAATGGATACCAAAGATTTTTATAGAGCATATGTGAAAATACTCACTACGAATCATGGATGTATCTGAAAGGTGAATGGATATTATTTTATATTAGAGCTTGAGAAACTCAATTTCGTCATAGACCTGTAGAACCAAAAATTGATGGCGCTGAATGATTTTATCGAGTAACTACAACACGAGAGGTACAACAAAACCCATGACAAACTACTCCATAAGTCATGCAGCTCAAGAAGTTGAGGTCAAGCAGAGAATTGAAATTTTTAGTTTTACAAGCTTGTAGAAGTTTTTGCCGAAAGTGGAGAGCAAAAGCGCATATTTAAAACAACTACGAAGCCAGTAGCTGAGGCAAGTGGTAAAACGACAATTATAATGGGTGGAAATACATAACATTTCATAGTAATAATTCAGTGATGAAAGCTAGTAATGTTTGGTTATGAGATTGGATATATTTATATTGGAGCATTTATTTTATTATATTTTGTTGATGATGAACAATAATACTTATAATTCACTTATAAAGGCAGCAATGCGTTTGAGTTGAAGATCGCAACTCATGCCAACCTGGAGAATCTGTTTATGAAGAAGCTCTCAAAGTATACATCCACATTGTATGACTCTATAAGTAATGACAATGCTATTTCTTTTATATATATACATACATAGATAATAGATAGATAGATAGAGAGAGAGAATTTCATGAATAGACTTGTAGCTTGCGTGACATCCACACCATTCTACATAGATTCGCTAGCATGCATCGAACAAAAATGAGATGGTACCTCTGATTTAGATGCGAAGGCTGATAATCTTGAACCAAAGGAATCTTCCTCATGTAAGGTCAATGGAAGAGCACACCTATAAGAGGGGAGAACTATTTTGCCAATGAACAACTATATAATAAAATTTTAAACAAAAAAGGATGAGAAGGGGAAATTGAGCAGTTGATACTACGACAACAATTAGATGGAAAAGCAAGCATCACCCCAAGAATTACCAAAACATATCAACCGTTATCTCCTTTATTCAGATTAGCAAACCAGAAATAATAAAAGATGAAAAGAAAAACACAAAGAACTATCCGAGTCCACAGAACCCACTGTGTGTCCTTAAGAAATTTAATCCCCTCAAGTACCCAAGGTTGCAGATTAATTCCTCCCAAGATAAAACGGATTAACCATTAAAGAAGTAGCGGTACCTCAAACTTCGATAATTTCAACGAACTCAAAATGACAGCAACGAATCACACACACAGATACGATCGATCGATTTTGTTTTGTAAGAAATGTATACAAAAGAAGGAAAGAATTCGATGCAGAAAAATGAGAGAATGCCTCTCTATTTATAGCCAACAAAGGGTAAAGGTCACAACCCTTTGGAAAGAAGACAACCTTTCAGAAAGGTCACAACACTTTGGAAAAGGCACAACCTTTCAAATGGTCACAACCTTTCATAAAGGTCACAACCCTTCGACATAGTCACAAAGGGTAAAGGTCACAACCCTTTGAAAAGAAGACAACATTTCAAAAAGGTCACAACACTTTCGAAAAGGCAGAACATTTCAAATGGTCACAACCCTTTAGAAAAAACACAACCTTTCATAAAAGTCACAACCCTTCGACATAGTCACAACCCTTCAAGAGAGTCACAACCCTTCAGGAGAGTCACAACCCTTCATTTCCTATTCACACCCAACAATCCCCTACATGAATAAGGAATGGCTATTGTTAAAACATATGCATGAAAAACTGTGTGATTCGTAAGTAAGGATTGATTGCATCTGGATAAGTGGGTTTCTCTTTGAACTTTCCATAGTAAACATATATCGGATATACTCGGTCAATCGATAGATTTGATATCTTTGAACTGTCGAGCTTTGGTGTATACCTAGACAACATAAGTCACACAATCAACCCTTGAACTGTTTTTGGTTCTCATTGTTTTGTTCGTTTCAGCCATGAACACATCTTGGTTTATAAGTGTGTAGAGAACTGGACTTATCGAATTCTCCTTGAAGCAACTTACACTTCACACTTACATAGGTGATTTCTAAATGTGTTATCCCGTAGATACACCATTTGATATACCCTGTATCAAACTTAGAAACCATTAAAAAGTTCTGATGCCTTTATCCTTGTTACTGAACATTGTCTTATCATGAGGATGGACCATAAAATATATTTTAACAATGTTGAACCGTCATCAATGACTTTGTTTGATCTCTTAGAACCTAGATCTTGGGATCTCCAGTCTTCTAGGTAGAGTTACCGCCGCAATGACTTGTTCTCGGCCATAGTCACATTCCCTTTGATAATCTATCAACTCCCTCTCTAGTTAGGCCTTTTATAAGTGGATCCGACACATTATCCTTTGACTTTACATAGTCAATTATGATAATTTCACTAGAGAGTAGTTCTCTAATGATATTATGTCTACGTCATATATGACGAGACTTTCCGTTATACATCATGCTCCATGCCCTATCTATTGCAAATTAACTCTTACAGTGTATGTATACTGGAGCTAAAAGGTTTGGGCTAAAAATCTTTCAAGAAATTTTGGAGTCATTCAACTTCTTCACCGACCTTATCTAGAGTGATAAACTCAGATTTCATAGTAGAGCGAGCGATACATTTATGTTTGGAAGATTTCCAAGAGACTGCTCATCCACCAAGAGTAAATACAAATCCACTCGTGGATTTTACTTTATTTGACCTGGTGATTCAATTTGCATTACTATATTCTTCCAATACTGTTGAATATTAGTTATAATGCAAAGCAATAGTTTTTAAGTATGTTTTAAATACTCCAAAACTCTTTTCATTGCCATCCAATGAGTTTAATTAAGATTACTCGTGAACCAACTCAGTTTACTAATAGCACATGCAATATCTGATCGCGTATACTTTATGATATATATCATACTTCTCAATACTCTAGCATAATCCAATTGTGAGTCACTTTTGCCTTCATTCTTTTGAAGTACAAAACTCATATTTATTGGAGCCTTGACAATATTGAAATTCAAATACTTGAACTTGTCAAGTACCTTCTCAATCACATCAATAACTTTAATTTCTTTCATATCGAAGTTACTTTCTAGCATATGCTTAGTAGCATTTATATCATAAATGTCTCTTTTGATGATCAACATGTCATCAACATAAAAACAAACAATGGCCTTGTGATTTGGAGTGTCTTTAATGAAAAAACATTTATCACATTCATTAATCTTGAATTCACATAGTTTGGTCAAACTTCGCATGCCATTATTTGGGCGCTTGTTTTTAGTCCACAAAGTGACTTAACAAGTTTACAGACTTTCTTTTCTTTACTAGGAACCACAAAGCCCTCGGATTGTTCCATGTAAATTTCTTCCTCCAATTTTCCATTTTAAAAAAATGTTTTCACATCCATTTTGACGAATTTGAAGGCCATATTTCGCAACTAGCGCAATTAACATCTGAATTGATGCAATCCTAGTTAGTGCTATTATCTGTCAAACAAGGCTTTCTTATTGTCTAAAGCCTATGACAACAAGCCTGTCTTTGTATTTGTCAATAGTTTCATCAACTTTATTTTCCTTTTGTAGATCCACTTTGAGCCCAAAAGTTTATTTCCTGGAGGAAGATCAACCAATTCTCAAGTATGTTTGCTCAAGATTGAATCTATCTTACTATTGACAACCTCTTTTAAAAAAGGATGAGTCCACAGAAGACATATCTTTTTTCGACTATATGGACTCATTTTCAAGAAGAAATATTACATAATCAAACCCGAAAGAAGTAATTTGTCCATTGACATTTACTATGCCTCTGAATCTCTTTATTAAGTACATTCTCTTTTGGTTCTTTCCAAGGTCGTTTAGACCCTTCACTTGACTATCCGACGGTTCAGACTTATGAACCATAAATCGACATGCTTTACCATTTGTACCATATCCAATGAACATACAATTCAAAGTCTTAGGTCCTATTTTGACCCGTTTGGGAATAGTTACCTCATTTCCATTTCTCATATGAAATAGACTGTATTGCAATTGTTTGATCACTATTTTTCAAGAGTTATTGTTTGTATAAACTTTAAGGGACGACAAACAATTCTCTATCAGGATACAACAAAGTCTGAACAAACACAACTTTCTGTTGCTCCCTTTCCTAACAAACAAAAGTTTTTTTTTTACTTGTTGCTCCATTTACTAACAAACAAAACTTTTTGTTTCTCTCTTTCTGAACAGACAAACTTTTTGTTGTTCTCTTTTGCTATAATGATAACAACCCCCACAAATTTTGTGGTAAACCTGAACTTATAAATAGGACATTCAACATTTCCTTCAAAGTTCAGTGTTTTCCTGTCAACAATTTCATTAGATTGAGGTGAGAATGTGCAGTAATTTTATGGATGATTCCATTTTCCAAATATATTTCTGCAAAAGAAGATTCATATTCTCCACATCTACCACTTCTAATCATGACAATCTTTTATCCAACTGATTTTCAACTTCAGTTTTATATTGCCTATATGTTTCTATTGCTTCATCCTTACCATTCAACAAATAAACATAACAATATATAGTGCAATTGTCAATAAAATTTATGAAACACTTTTTCCCACCACGAGATGGTGTTGACTTCATATCACAAATGTCAGTGTAAATCAATTCTAAGGTATTAAAATTCCTTTCAATAACACATACTTGACATTTTGATTTATTACACTAGAAGTTAGGTAAAACTTCTAAGTTGATCAGTTTTTGCAAGGTTTTGTAATTGGCATGTTCTAAGCATTTATGTCACAAACAATTTGATTCAAGCAAGTAAGAACAAGCAGAAATACTAAGTTTGAAAAGACCTTCTGTGAGGTAACATTTTCCCACAAATATTTTGTTCTTTACTTTTTATAACTTTCTCGACATTGTTTTAGAGTCAACACCTTGTCATATGTCCTTTTCAGAAGGACCTTTCCATAACATTCAATTTGTTATAGAATTACCCATGACCATAGTCTCTTCGGTCCAATAAGGGCAATATGATCCAAATGTTTGTTTTACAACACAAACATAGCATATCACTTTACACCAATGTTCATGTCTATACAAATAGACATATCTTTTCATGAAATCACAATATTTTAAGTGACACTTTTTCATCAAAGAATACAATTCTTTTGAACAAGTAATATAATGTTATGGTTTTATACTAGTCATATCATCTACTAGTAAAGAGAGACTCAACAACCACAATATCAAATATACTCGAAGAATTTTGTGGGTCTAACATAATACAAGAATGTCATTAAATTTCATATCTTGTACTTTTAAATTTAAATTAGAGAGTAAGTCTAATTTTGTCTTTATCATAAGTAAAGAACCCCCCACATTTTAAATATGTTCTCAAAAATATTTTTCAAGTATTTGAAATTATTTTTCACATATTTTTTTCCATGCTTTCATATTGTATACCATCAAAATACACATTGGCAACACGAAGCCTTCTTTTGGAGATTTAATCCATATAAACACCCATTGCAGACACAAAAATCACTAATTTTATGTCACTAATGTTTTTTTTTCCCTTTCTGTCACAACTAGACAAACCACTTAGTATTTAGAATACTTACAATAAAGATTCAATCTTTATACAACTTGTTTCTAGTTTAACGATGAAGTATTATATTCTTCTAATCGTTAACCGTATGAACCTTGAATTCTGATGAAGTTTTTATATTCTTCGCATCAGCTTCACATTCAGACAGAGTAGTAAACCAAAAAGATTTTTTAATCTCCAGAAACCTCAAATACAACACTGTTTCTAGCTAACGATGAAAATTTTATCTTTTTCAAATCATTTAGCCTTAATATTCCTGACGAAGATTGTGTACTCTTCAAGTCAGAATATTCATTCAAATAGAGTATTTAACAAATTGGTGAAGTTTCTATATTCTTCAAACCAATGCACAATCTGATTCATTCGTGAAGTTCTTATATTCTTCAAACCAAAGGACTAAAAAAAAATCCAGAAGATTTTAGTCTCCAAAAGTCAAACACAATCAAATTTCATATGAAGTAGAAAACTACAAAAGTTTTTTTTTTCTCCTCTAAACAGAATACATATTAATATTAATAAAGATATATTCTGAGATCATCACATAATGATTATCTATCCTAACATTTATGAAATAAATTTCATAACTTATAAAGGATAGAAAAAGAAAATAATAATTAAGGAAAATAAAGATTGAACCTGATTTTTACTCTCATTGAATCATATTCTATCTGTCAGCAATAATTCCATGCAAGTCACTTTTCTTGCTAATTTTTTTTTCTTTTCTCAGTTTCCATCATATTCCTATTTTCCTCAAGAAGACATTTAATTTCAACAAGTAACTAAACTCATGTTTAAATATTGTTAGAAGACAACATTTTTTTATTTACTTCTTCTCATAGTTATATAAAATCAAGAATATAGGGAAAAAATTAAAGTGTTCATCTTAGCCTTTATGCACAAAATAATTTTTCTCATTGAAAAGAAAACTGAAGGGGTGCAATTCTTGAATGCACTTGGGAAGAAAATAAAAACAATCTTACCCATCCAAGGAAAAATTACTACAAAAAATATACTCGAACATATTAAAGTAGTACTAATTCATCTCAAATCTCTTTTATCATATGATAAAATAATTCTCTTTTTCTTCTTTTTCTTTCCCCAATAAAAAGAACACAGAAAATAGAAGTAATTTATTTACCACAGAAAATACCAACATTAAATTTCTTAAGCTTGTTATCTCCTGTATTTAGATTAGCAAACCAGAAATAATAAAAGATGAAAAGAAAAACACAAAGAACTATCCGAGTCCACAGAACCCACTGTGTGTCCTTAAGAAATTTAATCCCCTCAAGTAC
>JAJOOH010023204.1:0-11417 GCA_029582605.1 Solanum gracilifrons
ATATAATAAAATAGAATAGAATAGAAATATACTCCTGTATTATTTTATTTGTTTTTTAAAACAAACAAAAAAAATATGTTATGACATTCATTTAGGTTGTCATAATTTCGCATTATTTAACCATCCTTATTTATAATATCATCATTCATCATAAAGTGTATTATAAATTTTATGGTGATCACAAAATACTTGGTTCTCTTTCGCTCTTATTTTCTTCATATTTGTTTAGTAGACATTAGGTACTTCATTATGATTGGTAAGGTAAGACCTAACCCCCTTGCTTATAATTATTGTTATTAATATTTTTTTTATTTTAATAAAAGACCATTAGACACTCTGTGTAGTGGTAAATTTGTTTTTTGTTTTTAAATATAGGAGTAATTTTCTTAAACAGACTGTAATATACCATGGTTTTCCACTTCCGCTTACAAAATAAAGGTTTATTACTACTATATTTTATTTTATTTTTTTCTTGTGTGGTAATTGATATCCTCCTGTTTAAAGTTTCGTAATTTAAATAATGTTTTGTCTTTTATAACAGTTTGGTCAATCCACTCCACTTTTTAGAAACTGTCATAAAAGAGAAAAAATGATGTTTTGAGTTGATTTTTGAAGTGGAAACTCGTGACCCAAAAAAAAAAGTTAGATGAGCAGGGGAAAAAATATACTACGTATCAATTTGTGTATGCATTATTGGTTACAGGTTAGACATGAAATCGGATGTGCAGTACCAATAAATTTTTAATATTATTTTCATTGTTTTAGTTTTTAATTTTTTTTCTCATATTTATTTATTTTGGTCAGAGATTATATTGTTTCTCCATATTTGGAGGTTGAGGAGTAGAGATTGCCATTTATTGCTTCTTTTCGTGTATAATTCACAGTTTTTCCCTAGCTAGTAGGAGTACCACTTGATTTAGTCACAGTAAAAGATGACTTTTAATGCATTATATTTAATTCATTTGATGTACACACCTGTCCACTTATAATATTGAATTCGAAAACCTTACTATAATTATTATTATTGCATAAGTTTTATTAATCTTTTTCCTAGTTGATTATGATTTCATATAGTAATCTTACAAACTGCAACCTAACTCATTATATTCAGGTCAAAATCTATTTCTTTTCCCTAAATACCCAAAATTATGAGTGTATAAATCTAATTAATTAATTAAGTATCATATTTATACGGAAATATAAAAATAGATAATAATTTATTTTTTTCTAAAGTCAAGTAGATGTCAGATATATATAGTTGTCCTCCTACCAGTAACTACTAAAATATTTATGATCAGGTACGGAGATTAAATGTATAGTAAATGTTTTGTTGAGTATACAATAAATATACGACCAGTAGGTAGATAAACTCATTCACTACCGATCCGACCCCTCCCAATTTATTTTTTCTTTATAAACAAATATACATTTCACAACACAACACACTCAAAAGAAAGAAAAATAAAATGGAGGTAATGGATATTCTATTACTTGGCTTAGTAATTCTTTTTTTATTTGTATGGTGGAAATATTGGTCAATCACTGGTGGTGGAAAAAAAAATTTGCCACCAGGTCCCCCTGGTTGGCCATTGGTTGGAAATCTTTTCCAAGTTATTCTCCAACGTCGTCCTTTTATTTACGTAGTACGTGATTTACGTAAAAAATATGGACCTATTTTCACCATGCAAATGGGGCAACGTACCCTTGTTATAATTACTAGTTCCGAACTAATCCATGAGGCATTAGTTCAAAACGGCCCGCTTTTCGCGAGCCGTCCTCCGGATTCACCGATCCGTTTGATATTTTCCGTGGGAAAGTGCGCCATCAACTCAGCCGAGTATGGTCCGTTGTGGCGCGCTCTCCGACGGAATTTTGTTACGGAGTTGATTAATCCAACGAGGATTAAGCAATGTAGTTGGATAAGGAAATGGGCTATGGAATATCACATGAAAAGACTTGAAAATGAGGTTTCTGAGAATGGGTTTGTGGAAGTGATGGCGAATTGTAGGCTTACGATATGTAGCATTCTTATTTGTCTTTGTTTTGGAGCTAAAATTTCTGAAGAGAGAATTAAAAAGATTGAGAGTATACTTAAAGATGTTATGCTTATTACAGCTCCTCAACTTCCTGACTTTTTGCCAGTGCTCACACCGTTGTTTCGCAGCCAAGTGAAACAGGCAAAAAAATTGAGGCAGACTCAACTTGAGTACCTAATTCCTTTGGTACGTTTAAGCTTCTAAAAATCAGCTTATTTTGGAGAGTGAATTATTTGTCTACCGTACATTTCAAAAAAAAATACAACAGTTTTGTATGGTTAATTAATTTGAAAATCACTTTTGCCAAATATTAGGCTAGCGTTTTGTGTTTGACCAACTTTCCAAAAACTAGTGGTTTTTAGGGGAGATCAAATTAAAGCTATTTTTTTTTTGCTTGTACTGCTACTCAAAATATTTACTATTGTTGTGTAAAAGTTATGTCAAACACCTAACTCTCTAAAACAAAGCAAACATCATATAAAATTAGAAGTATTATTGGCGTTTTAAAAGATTGGCCAAACAGGCTATACATCATTAAAGAGCTATAGATTTTTAATTACTTAATTATAAATGTTTCTAATATATGGATTTTAATTCTGTTTTACGGGCCACACATGTGAATTTTTTTTTGTTTCATAGATAACAATGAGACTTCAAACTAAGGACCTTTCACTTGCGTTGAAACCATGCACATATGAATTGTGTGACTATATTATACGTAAACTTAAGTTATCAGAGAAATCACACTTTTAATTATATCATGTCTGGACAGGTACGAGACAGAAAGGCATTTGTGGACAGCAATGGAGATCCTAAAAGCAGTACTGAATCAGAAATGGTAAGTCCAATTGGTGCAGCCTATGTTGATTCATTATTTAGTCTTGAGCCACCTGGCAGGAAACTAGGAGAAGCAGAGATTATCACACTTGTTTCAGAAACAATAGGTGCAGGAACTGATACTAGTGCCACAGCACTTGAATGGGCTTTGCTTCACTTAGTAATGAACCAAGAAATCCAAGAAAAACTCTACAAAGAAATAGTTGATTGTGTTGGTAAAAATGGTTCAATTTCAGAAAGTGATGTTGAAAAATTGCCTTATCTTGGAGCCATTGTGAAGGAGACTTTTAGAAGGCATCCACCTAGCCATTTTGTTTTGTCACATTCTGTGACAAATGATACACAATTAGGTGGCTACAATATCCCTTCTGATGCCTATGTTGAATTTTACACCGCATGGTTAACGGAGGATCCTAGCCTATGGAAAGACCCGGGCGAGTTTCGACCCGAAAGGTTTTTGACTGGGGACGGAGTTGACGTGGACTTAACCGGAATGAGGGGTGTGAAGATGCTACCGTTCGGAGCGGGTCGTCGGATCTGCCCCGCTTGGTCATTGGGTACGTTGCACATTAATTTGATGCTTGCTAAGATGGTTCATAAATTCAAGTGGATACCCATACCCGACAACCCACCCGACCCGACAGAGACCTTTGCTTTTACCGTAGTGATGAAAAATCCCCTCAAAGCAATTATTTTGCCAAGGATCTAAATCAAAATTTGAGGGAATTAATTAATTAATTGGATTGTGGTTAATTATATTCCAGATGTGTGTTCAAGTGGTGTACGTGCGATGTATTATATAAGGTCTTAGGTGGCTTCTTTTTAATGTTATACAAATTACTATGGATAATGTTTCTTCACTAATTTGCTTTTGTTGGATGTCATGTGGATTGTGGATGTATTAATGATGAAAATTTTATCTAATATATATGTTCACTTGGTGACATGAAATTAATATAGTGCAGATTTCTTTATATGTATCAAGTATCAACAACACTTCTTGTGATCATAATTAAGATAAAATGGTCTGATGGACTCTTGTACTTATACGAATTTATATTATAGACTCTTTAATTTAATATTTTATCAACTGAATTCTTAAATTCAATAAAATATAATATATCAAACACCTCTAACCATTGATCATGCTGATGTGATATTAAGATAGCTGAATTGGCGAGAGAGTGTATCTACTCGCGTGTTAAAGACAAGTGAATACCATATTTCAGTTTTAAAAAATATTAAAATCATATCAAAATAAAACTAAATAAAATAAAAACATTCATATCAGAATAAAAC
Organism: Solanum gracilifrons; assembly: GCA_029582605.1. Classification (NCBI taxonomy): domain Eukaryota; kingdom Viridiplantae; phylum Streptophyta; class Magnoliopsida; order Solanales; family Solanaceae; genus Solanum; species Solanum gracilifrons. Next base: position 4,173 of record JAJOOH010023204.1, read on the forward strand.
TAATAAAATAAAAAACATTCTTCTTCACCCACTCAACCATTTTTCAACCATTATCATCCCTCCCCAACCCCTTTTTCATCTAATGCAGATCTCAGAATTGGCATTAACACATCCTTCAGTCTACTGATTCACCGATGAAGGGAGAGAGTGACGATGTGTGCCGGAGTTCACTGATTCGGAGTAGAGTGAGAGAGGTGGCGCTGGTTCTTTTTTCTACAAAATGGGAGGCGGCGAGGAGGTTTGCCAGCCGGAGTTGATGGTGCAGCAGCGGGTTGCTGGATTTGTGGAGTTAGAGAAGGAGGAAAGGAAAATGGTGAGAGTCTGTCGGAGATGGAGACAAGTGAGAGAGAGAATATGTGATTTCACCGGCAAGACGAGTGGCGGCGGCGGCAGCGAGTTTCTCTGGTGAAATTTGGTCATTTCACCATGGGAATGGAGGAAGATGTACGGTCAGGGACTCCCAAATTTTAGTTTGAAGAAAAAAATTAAAATTTATTAAATTAGTACTTTTTATTTAATAATTTTGGTTTTTTTAAAAAAAAATAATTAATGAAGATTAATATGACATGTTATTAATTTATGTGACATGGATTTGACATGTCATCTATTTAAGGGAAAGTGAACTACACACATTGCAAGAGGGTTTAAAAATCTTCTTTTGATTGAATCTAAGGGTTCAGTTCATAAATTGTTAAGTAGAAGGGTCTATAATATAAATGCGTACAAGTATAAGAGTCTACTAAACCATTTCGCGCATAATTAATAAAGGCCAACTTTTATAGTATACTAGCAATAACGCGCTTTACACATATGCTAATAATAGATTGGATAATATAATTAGGAATAATTAACAGTCACATCTCTTTTATTCCCCATAAGCATTTAATATGGTACAGTATAAAAAAAGTTCTTTACGTGTAACTACTCACGTAAACCTGATAAGTAGTAATATAAAAAGATAGAGGAAATAGTTAACCTATCATTATATTATAATGTCTCAATTTATGTGATATATTTTGCTTTTTGAAAATCAAACAATTTAAGTTTGATCGAGAATTTGCTCATGAAATTTTCAATTTTTTTAAAATGAAATTTATATATTTGTAAACTACACAAAAAGTACTATTAGTCTTAATAATTGATACTCCCTCTGTCCCAATTTATATGACTCACTTTCCTTTTTAGTCAGTCCCAAAAAGAATGACACATTTCTATATAAAGTAACAATCTAACTATAAAATATCTATTTTACCCTTAATGAAATGATTTACAGTGACACATATTTCTATCATTCATTTTGGATCACAAGTTTTAAAAGTCTTCATTTCTTTCTTAAACTACATGCCGAGTCAAAGTACCTCATATAAAATAGGACAGAAGGAGTAATACACAATATTAAAAAAATTTACGATAAAAAATAGATATGTTTAAATTTTGATATCTGAAATGTATCACATAAATTGAAACATGAATGGGTCTTCTTTGCCAACCTTCGCTTGGAACAGGAGAGTAAGTAACAAGTTAAAATACTTTAATATCAGTTTATATATTTTATTATTTTACTAATACAGTACTTTAATTTATACAATAAATGGATCACTCTATGACAAGAAAGTGTAAAAGCGGACCTGAATTGGGAGACAACCCGTCAAATCTAAGTAATGACTTGTAATATATAGTGTCCCACAACTATTTAGGGGAAGGCACCTGCTTTTATGAAATTAAACAAACAAGCATTCAATTTTTATTTTTTTTATTTTTTATTTTTCATTTCTTTTTTTGGTTATCATGAGTATACTACTGATTAGAGAAAACTTTCATAAAACCTTCAACAAACCTTCATTGAAGACACTTTATGGTTTTGTACTTTGTTAGGTCTAAACATTAAAGAGAATGGAAAAGAAATAAAGGTCACGAGTTACGACACGTTAGCAGATTTTGTAAAGTTCATTTGATGAATAATAATATTAAGATTGTGACTAACAGGATACTGCTTATTAGACCTTTTGTTGAAATTTGATATGCTTCGATTCAGTGACAGAGAAATGGTTCCATTCCTTAAATACACCGACTTTATCTGAAAAATTAATATTATGACTAATTCAACCTTAAAATATAACTTGGGATTGTTTAAGTTTATATTGAAGAGACTATATTAATCTCTTTAAAGGACTGATGTAGAATTCTTCGTACACCCGAGGCTCCATCAAAAAAATAATAATTAATTTTACTCATATAAAAAAAAAAAAAAATTAAATTTGATTTTCAAAACTAATTTGAAAGATGAGATTGTTTAACCATGATAAGAAACCACTCTTCTTCTCAAAATTAAATGAGACTTTTCACGATAGAATTAATCCATAAACATGTGCCTTAATATAAAAATTAGTACTACTATTTTTTATTTATATAATGATTGAATGAAAACAAAGAGAGTTAATACCAAATAAAGTTAAATCAATATTTCACTTGCCAATTTAATCAAATTTAAATTTTCAAAATATTATTAATAAGATTAATTTAATAAAATGCATATGTAATATATATCATGTCAACGAGGACTAAGTACTATGAAATCGAGGAAGTACTTAACAAATTATCAAGCTCAAAAATAGCTCATTCGAGTAATAATACTACTAAGATTGGGACCAATAGAAGTTGATGATTCTATTCAATGGCGGAGAGACATATCTTCCATAAAAACTATCATTCAACACCTACTTCGTCAATAATTTTAATTTATAACGATGAACATTTAACATAATATAATATTTGTTGTATCTATAAATCCTTGTAGTGACATATTTATAAAAATGATCACCTGATATATCTAATAACCAAGGCATCATAAACAAAGAGCAAATCAAATATTACCAAATGAACTACTATTCTACTAATATTATCACTTGATACTACTTACCAATAATTATTACGGGTTCGAACCGTGGAATAAATTAAACCACCATTAGTATTTATATTAAAATAAATTATTTACGTGATATTTTTTTGAGGTGCGAATCGCCGTATTTTTAAGTAAAGAAATAAATGTGACAATTTACGGCAAGTTTCAATTATTGGGTTGGTCTTTATGCATGCTTAGAAAATCAGGTATGTGTCAAGCTCATATGAATAGTACTATACTAAGATTGTGACTAATAGGAAAGTGATCATCAATTTAAGGTCTTTGGTTTAAAGATTGATATATATGGTTCTATTTAATAATTAGTGGTAGAGGGGTATCTTTCCTAAAGATTGCCATTAGTTATCAATTTTGTCAAATATTTAGGACCCGTTTGAACATAGATTTCCCAAGAAAAGGGAAATTTTTTTAGCAAATAGTGTTTGTCCATATAATTTGTCATTATTTGACAAATAACCCAAATGCTAAAAAAAAACTAGTATTTAGGTCAAGTCTCATTATTTGGAAACTTTTAATAAGTCAAGTTCTACACCAAACATTTATCCCTCTATAGTAGTTGTTTGCGTTGTTTTACATAAAAAATTTACGTGAACATCAAAGTACTGATGGAATATTCAGTGAGTATGAAAGTAATGATATGATTATTGATGAAAATGATAAACAATCGGTTTAGGGTAACAAAGCCATGTGCTATGTAATACAAATATATGGTTAGTTTTGATATTTTTTTAAACTTATGCGTATAAATCAAATCTATATATATAAAGCTGGAAGTGAAAACGCTGATGTGACACCTCTTAGAAGCCATTATTTATCTATTTTCTCAATTTTTTAAATTTTTCATCACACTAAGTACAATATAATTTAATATTATATTCAATATATTAATTAAGCATTAATTGCATTGCAAGAATAGAAAGAAAATCACCATTTATGGACAATAAAGGTTTAATTACAATTTTATTATAATTAAGGAAAGGGAAAGATTAATTCAACATTCTATAATCACATTCAATATTCTAAACATTAGTTGTATAGTTGGAAACGGAAGAAAGACCCCCCGGAAAAAAATATTCTAATATCCTAATCTAAAATTTTTGGCATTCTCTATAATACTAAAATTATAAATTCCATTTAGAATAATTACGTATTTATGGGATTAAACAATGAAATCATTTACAAATTTTATTATTAACGTAATGATTAAAAATATTGTGAGTATATAAAGAGATTCACCATTTAAGGAAAATAAAATTTTAATTACAATATGTATTTTTATCTATTTTTTTAAACCCTCTATATTTCTTTATCTATATTTTTACTTTTTTTTTTAAACCCTTATCTTTCTTTTCTTTCTTTCACGTTCTTTCAACAAAAAATAATAAGAGTAGAAACTTTTATTTGATTATTGTTATTTATATTATTTTCTTATATTTTCATCTTCAATTTCATTAAATTCGTCTCTTTATTCTATTTGTGTATAAGCTGATTATCCTTTCATATTCTTCATTAATGTTATTTATTAAGATTAATTAAAAGTCATTATAATATTCTTTTAAATACGATAGCAAAAGGAGCCTCAATTCAAATTCAACCATGATTTTTTTCACAATTTTCTTTTCTTGCTTTTCAACATTGCTATTAGAAAATAATACTTTGGAGAGACCTAAGGTAATTTCAACTTCCTTACTATTTTTATGTTTATACTATTGTGAAAAATGTATTTTTTTCCATTTCATTTACATTATATAATCAACAAAAATATGATGATTATATTGTATATAACAATAAACATTGAGGCAGCTTTCATACTGTCAAAAAATTGTTCCAACAAATTGAGATTTACATTTTTATGAAATTGTTTGGTTGTTCTATATTGGGAAATTTGTAAACGGATTCATAATATGGGTATTTATATTAAATTAAATACAAATGTATTGTTCATATGTTTCCTCAGTTCTTTTTTTTTCCAATTAATTTGACCGACTTTATCAAGCTAAGGATCTCAGGACATATCTTTTCTGTCTCTCTATTTTTTTCTTCTTCATATTTCACTTGTGAAATTACATTAAATATGTTATTGTTGTTACATTATTAGAGGATATTTAATATTATTTTTTTATGGGAAATTGTAATTGTTTCTATAAGTTATCATGGCATGGTGTGATTTTGGTGATTGTCGAGACATGTATGGAGGAGCAGACATGAAAAAGGTTCTTACAGAAGCATCTTGTCATTTGAGTATTCTCTCTATTTTCATCTAACACCCAAAATAATAAAAAAAAATTGTTGAATAATAAAGAGATGGCAAATGAAAAATTATCTCAATATATTGTAATTGATTGATTTATTAGTTTCATTATTCATACATATTAGAGGTTTGGTTTAATTTTTTGGAAAATAATATTAATTTTTTTAATTATATTGTTCAAAAAATATTGATTGTTGAATTCGAACTATTATGTTTTACTCGCGGGTTCAAAATTTATTTTTAAAAAAGAGTGTTAATTATATGTTTAAAACTTATTTCTAAATGAAAATGTGTTAACTAATAACTATAGGTTTAAATAATTTTAAGCACAAATAAGCTTATTTTGTTACATTATAATAGAATAGTTAAGATGAATTTATCAACAAATTAACAAGAAGTCTTGACTAAATTTGTACTTAATAATTTTAAACTTAACAAGTATAAGGATCTTTAAATTTAATATTGTGTTAAGATTTAAATTTTTTTATTGACGGATAGTCTTAATTAGATAAATTTTAAATTTTACTTAATTAATATGTCATATTTCTCTTGCTAAAATATATTAAGTGGATATTTAATTTTTAGAAGGATTGTAAATTATTTTTTATATATACATGTTTCTTTTAAAATCTTTAGTAACTTATTGACTTGTGCTAAATAGTTATATCACCACAATACAGTTAGGAAAAGAAAAAGTGAGGGTGATATTTTTCTTTGGTCAAGAATTACAATTATATATTTTTTTAGATTTATTTTTTTATTTATGTGTGCTATATTAAAAGAACTAAAAAAAATATTTAACTCTGTTAACTATATTAAATGTGCATTGCAAAGAAATTAAAAAGATATTTTTAGAATATGTTAAATGTAAAACTTAATTTTGTCTTTATTTTCATTAATTACTCCACACAACTTTTTATTTTTTATGACCTATAAAATAATTAATAGTCATATTCATCATATTATTTGGTGTTTCATATTGTAGCCCTGTAAATAAAATTATTGTACGATTTTATAGAAGATCACATTAGTTTTTTAGGTTGTTATATTTTCGGTGATTATTATATTCATATTTTAATTTGATTTGAAGAATAAGATGAAGCATGGTGATCGGCTTGTGAGAGTGGAGTGGACGTCCATAAGAACTCGAAAGATATGTGTACTGATTTCACATTTTTCCTTCTATTTTTTAATGAGTAAGGAATTAAGAATGATGTTGCATTTTTATTGGTATGATTTATCTTTATTTATCATCTTATGTGAATTTCTTATTGCAATTTTTTTGTTCAAAATAGTAAAAAATTTAATAACTTTTGAAAGTCTACTAAGTATTAACCAAACATTTTTATCTTACATCAATATTATATTTAATAAAATTATCAAAATTTTATCACTCTTTATAACCGCGCGAAGTGCGGAGAAATTTCCTAGTTCATTAATAAAATAAAGTGGGTACAATTTTTTTATCTATTGATTCATATCTCCTAAGATTTTTTCGTGATTCGAATTTTTTTATCTCTTGATTCTTATCTTCTAAGATTTTTTCTTGATTCGAAGATCGTTAGTAGCGTATTTCTCAAACGTAAGAGACCACATTTTGATCTCTTTATTAATATCTCATGAATTTGTGGAGTTTTAGAAATTTCTTTGAGAAAGACATATTTAATTTCTTTGTGATCTCTTTTATGAATACCCAAAAATATAAATATTAAAAAATTTATGGGATACTCAGATGTTTTTCAATTGAATATGTAGGGTTGAATCTAACTGGAATTGAAAACGTTAGAGTTCCCATTGAAATTGAATACGTTTTGCAAAGGCCTATAAAATTTCGACATTTACATTAATGAATGAGAAAAATAATAAAAAGTAAGTAAAAAGGAAAATAAATAATTTTTTTTAAAAAAGGAATAAATTAAATATATAATTTTTTTAATATTAATAATTATGTGTACTAATTAATTATAAAATATGTTATTAAAAGAAAATATATATTTAATTAATTATGTTTCTTTCAAGTTTTTGGCTTCTCACTTGCTGTTTTTGTTACATTTCAGATTTCACTTGAAGGGAT
>JAJOOH010023205.1:0-20219 GCA_029582605.1 Solanum gracilifrons
AAATGTGATCTAATATATATATATATATATTTAGAACAATTTTAAATGTGATCTAGCTATTATCTATTATATATATTTTAGAATAATTTTAAATTTGATCTAGTGTCTATTATATATATTTAGAATAATTTTAAATGTGATCTAGCTAGTATCTATAGAGAATGGAACAAATTGGTGGATTGTTTAACTAATAATGTTGTTCATTTTGCAGGTACAAATACAATTACAGAAACATACAATATCAGGTTCAAGAATTACCACTTCAGGCTCAAGCTATTCTTCAATTGGAAAAATGCAAAATCCCCAATTTGCGCATTAAGAAAGTACAGAATAAGGGTTTTACTATACATACAAACACTTCAAGATGAAACTGCGAAGATATATACCAACAGAAACAGGAACATTTACAAGGAATTTAAGTTAGCTAAACATTGAGAGATGGTTCAGTTCATACATGTTCCTCCGAGACTGTATTATTTGTATACAGTGTTATTAGTTCCTTTGGAACTCATTTCGTACACAATGGACGAGTATGGGCGATGATGCTGATACTGTCGTGACTATTTCTCAAATGGTTCTGGTCATTTTCTCAATCTATTTTTTCCTTCTCAACCTTTGAGCCGAAGAAGTCTTCTATGAGATTGATTCCATGACATTTGTGAGAGTTTTAAATGTCTACATGGAAATCACTCAAGCTCAAGGAGATTAATGAATCTTAGACGAGAAAGAGGCCATGGAAGGGCATGGAAGCTTTTGGCAAGCTGAGTTGATGAAGATCGGATAGTCCCATCCGGGTCTTAGATTTTGTGCGGTTCTTGCTCCTTCTTTCTTTTTCCTTTTTGTTTGTTTCCTTTTTCATTTTGCACTCAAGTCACTTTTGGGCTCGTGTAGGTTGTTTTCGTTGTTTTGTTTTATAATAAATTAGTTGCGGCCCTATTTGAACCAATTTTTTTTATGATTTCACAAAGGATAATAGTGAAAAATATGGGAGATCAAGAGTCAAATCTTTTCTCGTCTAAGCCTCGATGAGCAGATAATATCAAAGTAATCATAATAATATTTTGCGTGGAAAATAATAAAGTGACAAAGTCATGTGAATTCCCATCTGGCTCGTTTGTGTTCATAGCAACACGGTTAATGGAACAGTTGTCATACTAGTGACTTGGGTAATTATAAAGATGTACATAGTGCGAGGTCCATCCCATGTTCTTTATATTAGTCAATTTTTGCTACTCAATTGCTACAAGTAATTCTTAAAAAAGAATAGTGATAAGAGTTGAAAATAAAAGATTTGGTGGTTGGCAAATTGGTAAGATTTGCAACCCTTTGGACTTTGCTACATTTGCCTATGTCATTAGTGACATAAATATGGTTTTCTCCTTCTATAAATAGAGCATTCTTGCTCATTTATAAAACACACCAAGTTAGAGAGAAAAAAATATATTTTGAGAGCAAACTGAGGTATTTCATAGACTATATAAGAAAAATAGTTTGTGAAGAAAAATAGAGTGTGAGCGATATTTTAGTAAGGTGGAAATCAAAAGAGTGTTATTCCTTTTGAGTATTGTACTCGTGATTACACAGTGTAAAAATTCCTTGCTATAGTGATATCAGTTGCTCCTCTTGGCCCGTGGTTTTTTCCCTTAATTAGAAAGGGTTTCCACGTAAAATTCTTGGTGTCATTAGTTTCCCATTTTATTTCCATTATTTTGACCATATATATTTTTTGTGTTGGTTCGCATTTTCCCAACACATAGAAGAACTGAGTTTCATCAGCAGGCATTCCCTTGAGAAGCTTGCCTCAAAGTCGAGGATTCCCTATTGGAGATACCACATTTATGTTACACTAAAAACTTGCCATGTGGAATTGTAAGCTATTAAAACAGTTTTTCTATCTCCACGAGATACGAATAAGTTTGAGTACACTTTGTTCTCCTTATACCTCATTATGGTACTACACTGGATTTGTTGTTATTGTTGGCTCAATGCAAAGATGGATTATACAGATGTAACTCACTCTTAATTGTAGCTGAAAATAGTATCTAGGCAACCAAGTGGTATATCAATAAGAGGAAAGTACACTCAAATTAAGAAAAACTATATTAATTTTCTTGTCGGATTACACTAGGTAACTTATAGTAATTTTACTTTTAGTATTTTGTGAGGAATGATATCTTGTCTATAAATTGCTTTGGATCAAAGTATAGAAATAATATCTCGTCAAGAATACATGTGCACTTCCTTTTTCATTTTTTGTAGTGCCTTTTTAGCATAGTTGGTGCATATTGTATTTAGTTTTTTAACAGATGAGTAATTTAGTGTTCAATGATGCTACATACATGGAAGGATGTTATATACACACACTCACACGAAATTGATAAAAGGTGTAATAGACCAAATCAACTTATTACAAAATCCAAATCTATTTCCAATAAAAACTTAATAATTCAAGCAAGTACATTGCTCCAGGACTACGTGCAACGCACGAATCTAGAAATGCTAACAAGAAAATATGATGTACGGATTCATATATTTTTGAACTAAGCAGAACTCTTACAGGATATTGTTAGGGAATTAACAATGCTTTCTCCATAGATTTCTGCAGCATTGCATTCCTTAACAATAGCAGTGTGCTTGAATTTTTTAGTTGAACCATCAAATATCATGATTTTTTCGGGAATCAAGAGTAAAATGTCACCGTTATCTGACTGGTGAAGATATATAGAAAATGTGAAAATGGGTGAATCAAACCCATACAATACAGCATATTGAGGATATTTGATGGTGAACCGTTTCATCCATGATACATTAACTCTGCGATCTTTCAAAATCCAGACACCAAAAGTCGTACCTGGCTTACAAGTATAGAGCACAGAAAGTTCACTTTCCACAACTTGCAGTTTGATATTAAAAACTTCTTCCACAAATGGGAAGCTCCAAGCTTCCCCATGTCTCGTCTGCTACATCAAAAGAAATGATGTTGCGCACATTGTAATCATGAATACCCGTAGATGCAGCCCAATAAATCTTCCCATTGATAAATTTACCCGAATAATTTAATAGAAAGATTCCCTGAAGTTGGTTATGGAGTGTTGTCCAAAAATCAGTTCTCGAACTGTAAATATTGACAACAACCCTTGTGTTGGAAAACTCACCATTGTAAGAATTACCAGAATGATCAATAAATAGGGATTTATAATCTTCTCATGAGTCATCGTATCCAAAACCATATTTGGTATACCAAGAGGTACCCCACGATAACTTAAATAATTTCTTAGACTTCCTAATGATGAGGTTCCATATATATATGTATCCCTTCTCCGATTAAAACGACAAATCAGCCCATTGACCGAACCCACAAAGAAAGGTGGTGAACAAGGAGGATCCACGTGAAATAGCTCTTGAGTGAGTTGTTGTTTGTTAAACAAAGGAGGGAGTGAACAAAACCTGATATTTTCAAAGATGCCTGGAAATAGAACTATATGATGTTTGTTTAATTTGAGATGGGTATTCACAAAATCGTGGCTTGATATGAGTTGATGCCATGATTTCAACACACACATACATTTCAAGAGAGACTTTGTGGGCAGCCTTAAGAAAATGTTTGTTATGATTTCATTTGGGAGTATGGAATCATGATTTGTAGTGAAAATGAAATGATGATTTGCAGTGAAAATGAAATGACACCATGAGAGAAGGAATTTAAATAGAACGGTCTGATGAATCCAATCCCGAAAAGCAAGAATCGAGAACATGGTAGAATGTTTTTCTCTCAAGTGAGGAAGTAGTAGAGCAGTGAAGTAGGATTTGAGTCAAAAAATTGTGTTCTCTTAAAATGACTCATATATTTATATTCCTTCAAGAAAATAAGATATGGAAGAATTTAAAGAGATTCAACATGATCCAATTTTATTAATTGTTTTTCCTTAAAAGAGAACTATGTATAAGGTATGAAATAGAGGGAGTTTATTAATTGTTTTTTCCTTAAATGATCATAAATAAGAAAGGACAATTTTATTAAATTACTATTTATGCATCAATCCAAATTGACATAATACATAAATATGTCATTTAACTTGGCCATCAAATATGGGGATTCCTACTTCTAAAATAAGTAAGATGATATTTTAAATATTTTAACAATTTTATTTTTTAAAATAAATTGTTTTTGGCGTTTGTACATAAACAGAAATCCTAATTTGTATAGAACTGGATATTTGTAGTAGTTGTAATCCCCTATATTAAAATAAGGGAATATATGTCATTTAGCTCTTATTTCAAAATAAAAGAAATAAACTGATTGGTTGTTGTTTTGGCCAAAAAGGTTTAGAAAATTTTTTTAAAAAATGCAAACCACATAGTATAATTTACAAATTACATTATATCCTTACTCTTTCATAAATTACAGAAATCTCTTTATTTTAGTACCTTTCGGATACATAATTGTGAGAGCGGATACATTAATTTAGACACATATGTTATCAGTTTATCGCGCTAAATAAGGGACTAAAAACAGAAAATTTAATTGAATCTCACAAATCAAGCATATGTTTCTTTCTTCTAACAATCAGTCATTCACAAAATGCTAACAGAACTAGAAAATTAAATTTTCAAATTGTCACGTTGTGACTCCCTGTTCTTCGAAAAAACTACAGAAGCTTGATTCAAAAAAAATTGCAGCGCAATTTTGTGAAGATTCATAATGAATATTTCGATCTTGTTAAAGCATTCAAGAAGTGATGTTAGATACGAGCGATACAGAAGTGATTGGATAGTCGTTGAGAAAAATATTTCATTCATGAATCTTATTTCAACTATTGCAGCTAAAATTGGATATTGATGAATTGAAAAAAAAACATCGAGATCAGATAGGTTGTAGAAGGTAATTCGTCTCCATTGTGTATTAGGAATGATATGGAGTGAAGTTGTACATACAAGTGAAGAAACATGAGGTAGGATTCAGTATGTATCCACTATGCATTGATACATTGGATAAAAGTGATTAAGAGATACAAAACTTCGATGCAACCATAGGTGCAATTGTGTGTGTTGAAGGTGGAAAAAGGAACGCAAAGGCTCTAAGCATTATTGTTGAATCGAAAATTGGTAATTCCTATTACATACCAAAAATGGAGTAGAAAATTATATATCATATACAAATAATACTGATGTGGAAGTGAAGCAATTGTACAAGAACAAGGAAACTTTAGTGGCTGTAATGACAAAATACAAAATAAAGCATATCTTCAATTTTAGAGTTTAAAAATCTGATAAAAGGTATGTGATGCACAGATCTGATAACGTTCTTCATTTGTATAATTTGTTTGTTAATATTTGATCATGATACACAGATAATATGTGTTATGTGCATTGTATGTGTTAGGTTATTATATTTGTGTATCATTGAGTGAATATAATAAAGTATCATGTTCATTTTGAGTTACTTTTGTTTATTAATGTATCAATTAAGAAGGATAGGTGAAATGTGGTAAATATGTGTATTTTGTATCTGAACATGATAAATTGTGTCCTCATTAATCTGTGTGATACATTAATATGTGTGCACAATACAATTGAACTAAAAGTATTTGTAATAATGTACCTTGTAAATTTTTTGTTTTTTATTTTATGGATTGATACATTAAACATGATCAAATAATAAATGTGTATGGTATAATTGATCTTAGATGATACATGTACTTCCTTTTTCGATTTTGTCTTCTTAGAACTTTGATTTGCCATTATTGTCGGGTCATGCAACCTTTTAGATCTCAGTTCTGCCCAGTTACGATATTCTGAATCAAATATTCGATTATTGTTAGGTACTATTTGGATAATTCCAAAACTAAAAGACGGAGGATCCATAATGCGAGAGACAAAACGATGAAAACACAAAAAAAATACGAAAGTAAAATGCAAAAGATGAGACTACATGTTTTGAACTTTGCAGAAGGTTGAATAGAGATAGAAATCGTTTGAAATTCAAATAGATTTGAATTTGATAACTGATTTGATAATAGGGAGAGATTGAAGGTGAGATTTTAGGAATGGAAAACGTGAGTTTGGTGTAACACCCTAGAAAAATTTTCTAACTAAGAGTCGAACCGTTCTTCGTAGTGAGTGAGATTTTACCTAGGAATTTAAAATTTCTTAAGTGTTAAGGTCAGTAGATGTAGCACCTTGAGTTCCAAAAAGAATTAAATTGGAAATAGCAAAATCTGAAATTTTGCAAGTTAAGCTAAGTATGAGTTTTGGGTCGACTTAAAACGACCATAAGTCCTAGCTCAGGAGGAATTAGTGTGTTACCAGGTACCGTAGGAAATATCTCTGAATTATCTTTCCACTGCCACCGAGTTTGCTCAGTTTTGAGTTCATATGAGAGAGATATGTCCATTCGAAATTGGGCTGTCTAGATAAGGAAAGTCAACCGGATTTTAGAGGAGTATTTTGGTCTTTTCCTTACCCAATCAGAATTATTCATTTTTAGTAAGATTTTAAGGTTCTAATCCTATTAGGTTCAGTTTTATAATCCTAAAATACGTCTAGGGTTTTAGTTGAGAGTTCAAGAAGAGAAAAGAGAAGAAAAGAGGAGAGGATCAAGAGTTCATCGAGAGTCTTACGTTTTGTTGCAAATTTTCGCCATGGGTTTAATCCCTAAGAAGTATGTAATCTTCCATAGTGTTGGGTTAGTTCACCCACACACCAATCATGTTATTTTCAACGGCATTTCATTATTGAAGTTGAAAGATTAGAGTTCTTGATGAGTTCTAGATAGATGTTCTTGAATTTCATTCTAAATATTGTTGTGTTGGGGTTTTCATGATTTCTTGAGATGAAATTTAGTGATTTGAGTGTTGTTTTGAGTAGATTAGAGTGTAATTAAGTTAAGTAATCGAATCCAAGTGATTGGGGAAGAAACCGTTCGATTCTAGGCGAGTTAGGGTGAGAAAACGAGCAAAGAAAGTCGTCGAAGTTTTCTGGGTTGGGGCCTGGCGTATCACGCCAGCCAGAGCGCCCCAACCACTTCTCTGAACTTTAGGGGATGGCTCCTCGCGCCACTCAGAGCGCCAGGGTCACCTGCCCCCACTCGTTCTGCATCGTTTCGTCCGTTTGAGTTCTTTCAAAGGGTACATTTACTCCCCTTTGATTCTAAACACTCTAAACTACATCTAAACACCTAGAAATCATTCATAATTCAAATTCAAGGTAGAGTTAAGAATTAAGTTTTGAGAATTCTTTCGAACATTCTAAGAAAGTCCTTTGAGTCCTTTTGTGGAGTCTTCTACAACATCTAGTAACTTGTTTCAAGACCCAAGTAAGTGAGCATGAGAGTGATGAGAATGTATTCACGAATCTACTTTGTCATCATGAGATCCTTCATATCATTAACCATAACTCTTGAATTCAAAATTCACATTCAAGAGAGAGTTAAGAGTAGAGTTTCAAGGAAGACTTTGAGTTCAATGGTTAATCCTCTGATATCCATCATCGATTTGAGTTAAGTTTGAGGAAATAAGTAAGAGAAAGAGAAAAGTCGTATACATGAGTTCCATGTAGTTTGTAGACCTTCGAGTCGAGTCGTTCATGCCCATAAATGTCACAACCCGAGCCTACACCCTGGACGTGGCCGGCACTCATGAACCATTGTTGGTCCCCAAGCGAACCCGCATCCTGGCTGACTACAAGCGGAAAACTGATTCAAGCATCCAAAGCTTAAAAACTGAATAAAATCAATAACTCAAATACAAACTTTTACTCAAAAGAAAACTCTGAATAAAAATAATACATTCAAATCGTCATAAAATAGGCAACTTAAGTCTTTAAAACATTTAATAAAATAAATGAATAATACAGACTTCTCAACTATACTGACTATCTATGAAGCCTCTAACTGATAAAGATGGAAGTCGGGAAAAAACCCACGACATCCTGACTAAACTGAAAAGTAAATGAAATCCTCCGAAAACAAGGAAGCTCACCATAGCTAACTCGAACTCCCAGATGTATCAACGAATCTCCTGTTGATGATCCTAAATTCTTGTGTCTGCATCCTGAGAAGATGCAGGCCAAATGGCTCAGTACGTGGAATGTACGAGTATGTAAGAGGAATTCTAAAACATAAACATAAGCTTGAAACTTGATAAAAAGGTAACAAACTTACCTCTTCTCAAACTTTCTCAACTCAAGGAATACTCAAGGATACTTAAAGCTACACAACTTACTCAACTCATAAGTACTCAAGGACAAGATACTCAACTTAGAGATTAGATACCCAACTCAAAGATATGATATTCGAATCTGGGTACTCAACTCAATATAAAGCAACAATACACATGCAATATATGGAAAGCTTTATAAAATAGTAAAAACAACTTAGTTTGTTAAAGAAAATGCAATAACAAACTCAACTTTACTTATATAATAAAGTAATATAGTTTCTATGGGAGATTCTTTAACCGACAACCACCACTATGAGCCTAAGTGGTGATACAGCGTCTTACCCATGCTACCAGAACTGTCCTATACTTTGCCGTCATATAGAACGCTTAGCTTAGTGGATCCACTAGTCTATGCTAAAAGCATCTTAAGGAGTCATCTAAAAAGTATGATCCCTTACTACCCGTGATGGCTACATGGTTTATGGAGACTTGAGTTAATATGAACTCGCATCCCCATATCGGTGCTCAATACTACTCCCAAAATATGCTTAGCTCATATGTTTGTAAAAACAAAACTCTTCTTTGAATTGAGATAATTACTCAAAACTTAGCTTAAAAGCTCTCTTGGAATCGATGTTCCCTTTTCTTGCTCAAATGTGAAAACATTTATAAACTCTTTGGGAATACTTAGTTCCCTTATAGCTTTTTGAGAAATGGACTCAACTATTTACTCTTTGATTAACTTGAAACTTTTAGTCTTAAAACAAAGTTAAAACATTTGTAAAAGACTTCTTAAAATGAGGTTCATGCCGAATTATGGACGTGAACGACTCAATGCAAGGTTTTCAATAACCATAGATAGAACTCAATACTTGGAACTCAAGAACTTCAATGATACTACTCATCTTAAGATTTTTTTTGACTTATAGTGTTCATGAGGAATTATGGGCATGAAATATTCAACTCAAGTACTCAAAAATGCTTCTCAAAAGGGATTCGGAACTCAACACTTAAACGCTTAAAATATGAAAATACCACTTCTCTGAAAGATGCTCAACTTACGAAGTTCATGTGGAATTATGGGCATGAAATAACTTGACTCGGTGGTCTACATAACAATATGAAACTCATGTATAAAACCCTTCTCATTCTCTTACTTACTTACTCAAAACATAACTCAAATCAACGGTTGATCTCAAAGGATTCGCAATTGAACTCAAAGGCTTTCTTTAACTCTACTCTTAACTCTCTCTTGAATGTGAATTATGAATTCAACAGTTATGTTTCATGATTTGAAGGATTTCTTGATGACAAAGTAGACTCATGAATACATTCTCATACTCACTTGCTTGAGTCTTGAATCAAGTTACTAGAAGTTGTAGAAGACTCCACAAAAAAAACTCAAAGGGACTTTCTTAGAATGTTCGAAAGAATTCTCAAAACTTAACTCTCAACTCTACCTTGAATTTGAACAATTAATTCAAGGTTATGATCATGTTATGAATAATTTCTAGGTGTTTAGAAGTAGATTAGAGTGTTTAGAATTAAAGGGGAGTAAATCTACCCTTAGAAAGAACTCAAATGGACGAAACGATGAAGAACGAGTGGGGGCAGGCGACCCTGGCGCTCTGAGTGGCATGGGGCGCCATCCCCTAAAGTTCAGAGAAGTGGTTGGGGCGCTCTGGCTGGCGTGATACGCCAGGCCCCAAACCAGAAAACTTCGACGACTTTCTTTGCTCGTTTTCTCACCCTAACTCGCCTAAAATTGAACCGTTTCTTCCCCAATCACTTGAATTCGATTACTTAATATCATTACACTCTCATATACTCAAAACAACAGTCAAATTAATAAATTTCATCTCAAGAAATCATCAAAACCCTAACACAACAAGATTTAGAAAGAACTTCAAGAACACCTATCAAGAACTCTAATCTTTCAACTTCAAGAATGAAATTTCGCTGAAAATAACATGATTGGAGTGTGGGTGAACTAACCCAACACTATGGAAGCTTACATACCTCTTAGGGATCAAACCCATGGCGAAAATCCGCAACAAAACGCAAGAATCTCGACGAACGCTTGATCCTCTCCTCTTTTCTCCTCTTTTCTCCTCTTTTCTCTTCTTTTCTCTTCTTGAACTCTCAACCAAAACCTTAGGCGTAAACTAGGATTATAAAACTGTCTGATAGGATTAGACCCTTAAAATATTACTATAAACGAATTAAATTTGATTGGGTAAGGAAAAGACCAAAATACCCCTTACTATTTTCGGCTAACTTTCCTTAACTGGACAGCCTAACTTCAAAAGGTCATATCTCACTCATCCGACCTTGAAACGTAGCAAACTCATCGGCGTTGGAAAGATAATTCAAAGATATTTCATACGGTATCTGGTAGAACACCTAACTCATCCTGAGCTAGGATTTATGATTATTTGAAGTCAACCCAAAACTCATACTTAGCTTAACTTGCAAATTTTCAAATTTTGCTATTTCCAATTTAATTCATTTTGGAACTCAAGGTGCTACATCTAGTTACCTTAACACTTAAGAAATTTTAATTCCTCGGTAAAATCCTACTCACAATGAAGAATGGTTCGAGTCTTAGTTCAAAAAAATTTCTGGGGTGTTACAATAAATTCTGTATGGACTCCCTAAATTGAGTATCATTGAGAGGAGTAGTATCTTCAAGTTCTAAGTCTTGAGTATTAAGTTCCTAATCCCCTTTGAGATTATATTTCTAATCATGGTACTATTACATGTTACCCATGAAGTCCTTGAGTTGAAGTGTTCATGCCCATAATTTCGCATGAACCCTATAAGTCGAACAGTCTTGAGATGAGAAGTATTTTTGAGTTCTTGAGTTGAGTAGTTCACGCTCATAATTTCGCATGAACCCTCTAAGTTGAGTGTTCTTGAAATGAGTAGTATCATTGAAGTTCTTGAGTTCCAAGTATTGAGTTCTATCTATGGTTATTGAAAACCTTGCATTGAGTCGTTCACGTCCATAATTTGGCATGAACCATATCTTAAGAAGTCTTTTACAAACGTTTTAACTTTGTTTTAAGACTTAAGTTTTGAGTTAATCAAAGAGTAAAGTTTGAAGTTCATTTCTTCAAAAGAGTATATCAGGACTATGTATTCCCAACGAGTAAAATGCTTTCACATTTAAAGAAGAAAGAAAACCTTGATTTCCAAAAGAGCCTTTGGGCTAGTTTTCAGTTAAAGATTAAATGTTCTCACATTTGAGCAAGAAAGGGAACATCGATTCATAGAGAACTTTTAAGCTAAGTTTTGAGTAATTATCTCAAACCAAAGAAAGAAGTTATGTTTTTAAAAATATGAGTTGAGCATTTTGGGAGTAGTATTGAGCACCGATATGGGGACAAGTTTGAGTTCAGATAACTCGCGTCTCCATAAACCATATAGCAATCATGGGTAGTAAATTATCATACATTTTAGATGATTCCTTAAGTTCTTTTTAGCATATACTAGTAGATCCACTTAGTTAAGGCGTTCTATATGACGGCAAAGTATAGGATAGTTCTGGCAGTGTGGGCAAGTCGTTGTATCATCACTTAGGCTCATAGTGGTGGTTTTCGGTTAGAGAAACTCCCACATAAATTATATTACTTTATTATATGAGTAAAGTTGAGTTTGTTATTGCATTTTCTTTAACGAACTAAGTTGTTTTCCACTACTTTAAAAGTTGTCATTATATTGCATGTGTATTGTTGCCTTATATAGAGTTGAGTATCCAGAGTTGAGTACCCAGAGTCGAGTCGAGTATCTTTGAGTTGAGTATATAATCTTTGAGTTGAGTTATCTTATTTTCTTGAGTTGAGTTGAGTTGAGTTGAGTGAGTTGAGAAGAGGTAAGTATGTTTCTTTTTATCAAGTTCAAGCTTATGTGTATGCTTTAGAAATCCTCTTACATGCTCGTACATTCCACGTACTGAGACATTTGGCCTGCATCTTTTCATGATGCATCCAGGTATTCAGTATTATCAAAAAGAGCTTCGTTGATACCACATGGAGTTCGAGTTAGCTATGGTGAGCCTCCTAGCTTTCGAAGGATTTCATTTACCTTTGAGTTATGTCTGTTGTAAAGATGTAGTGGATCTTTTCCCGACGTCCATCTTTGTTATTTAGAGGCTTCATAGATAGACAGTAGAGTTTCAAAAGTCTGTTCATTTATTTTATTAAATGTTTTAAAGACTTAAGTTTATTATTTTATGGCTAGTTGAATAAGTTATTTTTATTCAGAGTTTCTCATTTGTGTTAAAGTTTTGTAATTGAGTTTCATGAATTTTTATTCTATTTAAAGATTTGTATGCTTGAGTTAGTCTTCCGCTTGTAGTCTGCCAGGATGAGGGTTCTCTTAGGGACCAGTAATGGTTCTTGAGTGCCGGCCACATCAGGGTGTAGGCTCGGGTCATGACAAACTTGATATCAGAGCACAGAGTTCAAGTGTCCTAGGGTTTCTATGAAGTCGTGTCAGTAGGATCGTATTTGTGGTTGTGAGGGCCCCTCTTCTATAAATAAGTGATTATAGACATTTAAGAAAAGTTTTCCTTCTTTCATACTCTCAATCGTGCAATAGAGCTAAGTCGTAGAGACTTATTCATACTCGTGCGTTTCTAATATTCATTCGACTACCCATCATACTAGAGGTGGTTGAAAAAGTAAAGTGTGAAGATCCTTATGGATGAGTTGTTCTTAGAAAGAGTCTTGAGAAAGTCATGAGACTCCAGAGGGGCTTGAGAGAAGCCCAAGAGTAAGTTAAGTGTTCAATTTCAGAGGATTGCACCCATAATTATATGAATCGTGCATTTGAGCTAAAAATGAGTTGTACTCTTTTCCTTAAGTTGTGTTTCAGCTGAGATCCTTTTTAAGAAGTATGTTTAGAGCTTGGGTAAGATTTTCATCCGAATAGGTAGCATGAGTTACGAGATCATGAGCAGTAGTAGTGAAAGAGCCCAGAGTTAGAGGAAAGTATGCAGAGGTTTAGTAATCCTAGAAAGGGAGAAAGTGATGAGGCAAGCTATGTTATTATAGTCATGCACCCAGTAAGTTACTAATGAAGATTTTTCCCTTATGGGTAGACTAAGAAGTGATGAGTTGTGAAGATTCCATCATAGGAGGTAGAGTGTGTTGTAGCTAGAAAGGAGTTGGTGATGAAGTGTCATTATGTAGGAAATAACCAGGTGTAAGTGTTGAATAGAAGAGCATAAGTATTCATGAAGTGATAGATCTAATCTAGGCTTATGATTTGTTTGAGAGGGTCATGATGTTCAAAAAGTTATAGAAATGATCAAGTAATGAGGTATAGTCTAGTAGGTGAGCAATCGTATTGATATTCGGGTTTAATAATAAACATTAAGCTTGAATTTGAGATGAGTGTCATGATAAAAAAAAATGGCAATATAAGGGTGATAATGTTAGTCTTGAGATTTGATCTAGAAGACTTGAGGAATTGAGATATTAGCTAGAATAGATATGAGTGGTACAAGTGAGAGACCCTAACCTTTAGATAAGGGCAGTGAAGCGTGGCTAAGTCACAAGAGTAACAAGAGCGTTAAGAGGTGTACCGAGAGTCTATGTAATCAGAAGAGGTTAAGAGAAACACCTTAGCAAGAGGTCTTAGTACCACTTATAGAGAGTTTGGTAATCATGATATAAGTTTCTCCCGAGTGTTAACGTAAAAGAAGATGTAGACCATTTTGATAGAATAGGTCCATAGCTTTCAAGTGTTAGTTAGCTTTGGACCTAAGGGGGAGATGACAAGATGAGAAATCGAGTCAAGTGTTTGAGATTAAGATGGTAATGAATTCCAAAGATTTTGGGGGATATATTTTTAGAGGTCCATTTTGCAATGGGGTGACGTTGGAAAGAGGAGGTTGATGTTCTTATCGTGTTAGTGATGGTGTGATAATTCCATCTAAGGTTAAATATAAGGAGGAAGAAGAGGACCAGGCTTTACTATGAGAAATAGTTAAATGAGGGCCCTTAGTTTGATTCGAAGGAGTTGGTTAGTAGAAGTTCATGGAGTTGTTAGAGTACTAAGCTTGAATGTGGTGGTAAAAAGTAATAGTCTTGGGATGAGATTCCCTATATAGAGAGGTACAGAACCGGAACCTAAAAATTTAGGTTAAGCTTGAATATAGTAAGAGCATACCATTATACTCAAACCTTAGTAAGACTAACCACCTTCCATACCAAGTCCAGACGTCATTCGAGAACGAATGATCCCAAGAGGGAGATATTGTAACAGCCCAGAAAAATTTTCGAACTAAGACTCGAACCATTCTTCATAGTGACTGAGATTTTACCTAGGAATTTAAAATTTCTTAAGTGTTAAATTCAGCAGATGTAGCACCTTGAGTTCCAAAAAGAATTAAATTGAAAATAGCAAAATCTGAAATTTTGCAAGTTAAGTTAAATATGAGTTTTGGGTCGACTTAAAATGACCATAACTCCTACCTCAGGAGGAATTAAGTGTTTTACCAGGTACCGTAGGAAATATCTCTGAATTATCTTTCCAACGCCACCAATTTTTCTCAGTTTCGAGTTTGTATGAGGGAGATATGTCCATTCGATGTTGGGTTGTCTAGACAATGAAAGTCAAAACCGGATTTTAGAGGGGTATTTTGGTCTTTTCCTTACCCAATCAGATTTGATTCGTTTTTAGTAAGATTTTAAGTGTCTAATCCTATTAGGTTTAGTTTTATAATCCTAAAATACGTCTAGGGTTTTAGTTGAGAGTTCAAGAAGAGGAGAGGATCAAGAGTTCGTCGAGAGTCTTGCGTTTTGTTGCAGATTTTCGCCATGGGTTTAATCCCTAAGAAGAATGTAAGCTTCCATAGTGTTGGGTTAGTTCACCCACATGTCAATCACGTTATTTTCAATGATATTTCATTCTTGAAGTTGAAATATTAGAGTTCTTGATTGGTGTTCTTGAAGTTCATTCTAAATCTTGTTGTGTTGGGGTTTTGATGATTTCTTGAGATAAAATTTAGTGATTTGAGTGTTGTTTTGAGTAGATTAGAGTGTAATTATGTTAAGTAACCGAATCCAAGTGATTGGGGAAGAAACCGTTCGATTCTAGGCGAGTTAGGGTGAAAAAACGAGCAAAGAAAGTCGTCAAAGGTTTCTGAGTTGGGGCCTGGCGTGTCACGCCAGCCAGAGCGCCCCAACCACTTCTCTAAACTTTAGAGGCTGGCGCCCCGCGCCACTCAGAGTGCTAGGGTCGTCTTCCCCAACCCGTTTTTCATTTTTTCGTCGGTTTGAATTCTTTCAAAGGTTACCTTTACTCCCCTTAGATTCTAAACACTCTAA
Organism: Solanum gracilifrons; assembly: GCA_029582605.1. NCBI lineage: Eukaryota > Viridiplantae > Streptophyta > Magnoliopsida > Solanales > Solanaceae > Solanum > Solanum gracilifrons. Next base: position 15,497 of record JAJOOH010023205.1, read on the forward strand.
ACTACTTCTAAACACCTAGAAATCATTCATAATTCAAATTTTAGGTAGAGTTAAGAGTTAAGTTTTGAGAATTCTTTTGAACATTCTAAGAAAGTCCCTTGAGTCCTTTTGTGGAGTCTTCTACAACTTCTAGTAACTTGTTTCAAGACCCAAGTAGGTGAGCATGAGAGTGAGGAGAATGTATTCACGAGTCTACTTTGTCATCATGAGATCATTCATATCATTAACCATAACTCTTGAATTCATAATTCACATTCAACAGAGAGTTAAGAGTAGAGTTTCAAGGAAGCCTTTGAGTTCAATGGTGAATCCTTTGAGATCCATCATCGATTTGAGTTAAGTTTGAGGAAGTAAGTAAGAGAAAGAGAAGAGTCGTATGCACGAGTTTCATGTAGTTTGTAGACCTTCGAGTCGAGTCGTTCATGCCCATAAATTTCATATGGACTCCTTAAATTGAGTATCATTGAGAGGAGTAGTATCTTCAAGTTATAAGTCTTGAGTATTAAGTTCCTAATCCCTTTTGAGATTATATTTCTAATCATGGGACTATTACATGTTACCCATGAAGTCATTGAGTTGAAGTGTTCATGACTATAATTTCGCATGAACCCTATAAGTCGAACAGTCTTGAGATGAGAAGTATCTTTGAGTCCTTGAGTTGAGTAGTTCATGCTCATAATTCCGCATGAACCCTCTGAGTTGAGTATTCTTGAAATGAGTAGTATCATAGAAGTTCTTGAGTTCCAAGTATTGAGTTCTATCTATGGTTATTGAAAACCTTGCATTGAGCCGTTCACATCCATAATTCGATATGAACCATATCTTAAGAAGTCTTTTACAAACGTTTTAACTTTGTTTTAAGACTTAAGTTTTGAGTTAATCAAAGAGTAAAGTTTGAAGTTCATTTCATCAAAAGAGTATATCGGGACTATGTATTCCCAAAGAGTAAAATGTTTTCACATTTAAAGAAGTAAGGAAACCTTGATTTCCAAAAGAGCCTTTGGGCTAGTTTTCAGTTAAAGATTAAATGTTTTCACATTTGAGCAAGAAAGGGAACATCGACTCCAAGAGAGCTTTTAAGCTAAGTTTTGAGTAATTATCTCAAACCAAAGAAAGAAGTTATGTTTTTAAAAATATGAGTTGAGTATTTTATGAGTAGTATTGAGCATCGATATGGGCACAAGTTTGAGTTCAGATAACTCATGTCTCCATAAACCATGCAGCCATCATGGGTAGTAAAGGATCATACTTTTTAGATGATTCCTTAAGTACTTTTTATCATAGACTAGTGGATCCACTTAGTTAAGGAGTTCTATATGACGGCAAAGTATAGGATAGTTCTGGCAGCGTGGGCAAGACGTTGTATCATCACTTAGGCTCATAGTGGTGGTTGTTGATTAGAGAAACTCCCATAAAAATTATATTACTTTATTATATGAGTAAAGTTGAGTTTGTTATTGCATTTTCTTTAACGAACTAAGTTGTTTTCCACTACTTTAAAAGCTTTCATTATATTGCATGTGTATTGTTGCCTTATATTGAGTTGAGTATCCTTAGTTGAGTATCCAGAGTTGAGTACCCAGAGTCGAGTATCATATCTTTGAGTTGAGTATCTAATCTTTGAGTTGAGTTATCTTATTTTCTTAAGTTGAATTGAGTTGAGTGAGTTGAGAAGAGGTCAGTATGTTTCTTTTTATCAAGTTCAAGCTTATGTGTATGCTTTAGAAATCCCCTTACATGCTCGTACATTCCACGTACTGAGCCATTTAGCCTGCATCTTTTCATGATGCAGATCCAGGTATTCAGGATCATCAACAGGAGCTTCGTTGATACCACATGGAGTTTAAGTTAGCTATGGTGAGCCTCCTAGCTTCCGGAGGATTTCATTTACCTTTGAGTTATGTCAGTTGTTAGGATGTCGTGGGTCTTGTCCCGACATCCATCTTTGTAATTTAGAGGGTTCATAGATAGACAATAGAGTTTCAGAAGTCTGTTCATTTATTTTATTAAATATTTTAAAGACTTAAGTTTCCTTTTTATGGCTAGTTGAATAATTTATTTTTATTCAGAGTTTCTCATTTGAGTTAAAGTTTTGTAATTGAGTTTCATGAATTTTTATTCTGTTTTAAGCTTTGTATGCTTGAGTTAGTCTTCTGCTTGTAGTCAGCTAGGATTAGGGTTCGTTTGGGGACCAGCAATGGTTCTCGAGTGCCGGCCACGTCCAGAGTGTAGGCTCGAGTCGTGACATTTGAATTCTTGAACAATAATGTATCGGACAGAGTTGATTTGGGGGAAAAGTAGGGAATTTTGTATTTTTATTAAAGAGTATGGAAATAATGATAATATGTAAATTAATGTTGTGTACTTCAGTAATTTTTCCACGAAAAAAAAAACAAATAGGCTAAAAGCCCAAACAGAAACAGCAGCAACACTGCAACTAAGAAAGAAAAAAAAAAGGTGAATTTGAGAGAGGGAAACGCAGCAGCTAACTAGCGGCATTAGTTTGGACAATAAGGTGTAATTTGGAGACAAAGGTAGATGAATAAGTTATGTAAATTGGCTGAAGTTGGGAGATTAAGCATCAGATTACCCTTGACCTGAATAATTAGAATATAGCAAGTTGATGGACAATCAGGAAGTCCAAAAGGGTTGGAAATAATATTCTTAGTGTATGAATTAGACGTAATGAGGAAACTAACTCGAGATTGCTATGAATGTGATTATAGATTGACCAAAGGAATTCGCACGAGTAATCGCGTGGCAAGCTTGGTAATTCGACAGGAGTACTATGAGTAGTAATCTTACCACAATTTGTATTTCACAGATTTCATGATTTTTACTTGGTTTATAAAGTAAATGTGTTACCGACTGTTTTGAACTTGCATGTGGGACAAGTATTTTACTTATACTGAAAAGATTATTTGAGATGATCTCATTTTTATAAGATATGATTACCGTTATTGGAACGGTTTTACACTTATTTGAGAAATGGTACTTTGACATGTGATTGTTATACATTGAAATAATATGATTTGATAAGACTTAAATGTTCTATTCGGTTTTGAAATGCTTCTACGGATTACAAGAAAGGTATAAATGGGAGAAGACCTTGATGAACCCCGTAGCTAACGGCGGGTTCGTTAGACCTGGTGCACCTTGTAGTTATAGATTACTGATAAAGCCCTTGCTAGTGGGAAGGTAGAACTAGCATACCGTTACCGATATTCCTCGAGTAGGGATCTACCGATATGAATACTTAACTCATTTATGAGGAGTTCACCGTTATTGGTTACTTCTTAAAGAGAAGGTCACACTGATTACATGATCATCCTTGGAAACCTCTCAACTATAAGATTTGACATGAAAATGTTTTTAGAGTTTATTTATGAAAGTTCACATTGGTTTTGCTTACACGAGACAAATAAGATTGAATATTGTTACCGCTTCTGAAAGGACACTGATTTCATCATTTGACTATTATACTAGCATGTTTTCTGACTTGTCCCTCATTAAAATGGTTGTGGTTAAGTATTATTACTCATTGAGCTAGCGTCTCACTCCTCGCTAATTGTTTTTACAAAGAATTCAGGTGGTATTGAAGAGGATTTCATTAACTAGAGAGTGTGATTTGGTAGCATCTGGTGAACCCCGCATTGCTTCGCTTGGCAAGAGAACTATTGATTTGGTATGGGTTTTTTTAACTCTTAGAGTCGCTCATTCTTTATTTTAGTCATGATTATTCCTTCGTATTGTAGTCAAGTGACTAGTTTTGAACTTCTTTTTTGTATTTAGAGATGAAATTGGTATTATTGCGTGACAATTAGATCATCAATGGATATTATGTTTTGGTTTATAGTTGTTACTATTTGTGTGGTGGATTTCTGAAATAGGGAAAATTCAGGATAGGCCTAAAAACAAAGAAAACTCTGCCCGGTTTTCTTTAGATTTATGTTAAGGCTTGCTTTGGGATTCTTTCCCCTTAGCGCCTGTCACGGATCTAATTTGGGTCGTGACAGTATTACAATGGGATTGAGAAGTATCGCCTAAATTCTTTGATCCAGAGCATTTCCTTAATTGCTAAGTTTAATTGATATAGATAATAATACTCTTTCACCCCGAAAAGTAGGGAACAATCCAAAAGTCGAAATCAGTTATATGAACCTGCGATATCCATTATACAAGATAGAACTACAAATTTGATACTAAAGATAACAGACACGATGGAGAAAGAAAACAGATCATAATAAGTCTTCTATCCATGCAGTTGGCAAGTACTGATGAGTGTTCAACATTAGCTTCCACTTCCTGAAATACAATAGAACAAAACAAGTTAAGGTTGCATCTTTCAAAATTTTCGTAAAAACAGTGTATAGCACTACCAAAATAGCCACCTAGTTTAAGCAAAAGCAACAACATGGATGCGAGTGAATCATCATTTCTCATTGATGCTCTAAGCATATCATTAGTGAAAATTCGATAGGATATGACCATATTTCCTCTTCTTCAATGGTCATTCTCAAATCCACTTTTCATCCCACCATCTTCACAGGGTCCCTTTGTTTTATCCCCTTCGAATTGACAGACTCTCTTCCAATAAGAACTTTTTGTTTCATGAACTATGATCATGTTATGCTAAAAGTAGGAAGGCCTTAACTATAAAGTTAGTTTACCATTGCAGTAGTAAAAGAAAATCTAATTAAACAGTAATAATTTAATTACATAT
>JAJOOH010023206.1:0-17092 GCA_029582605.1 Solanum gracilifrons
ATATCTTTATTTACATTTATTTATTTCCTACGTTTTTCCTTCTCTTCCTGTATCTTTTTTTTTTCTTTCCTTAGATTGCTATTTTTTATTTCATACCATTAATAAATATTTTGAGTTGTATGAATTCTTGTTTGAGTAATGATTTGTATGAATAATGATTTAAATTATATGTTTTCTATTTTCCAAAATTATATATCTGCTAAATTGTATGAATTTGGTATGAATTATGATTTTAAAAATAAATTGACCTACTCTATGATTTTGGTATGAATTCTGGTTTCAAAAATAAATGAACCTATTGTATGATTTTACTATGAATTTTGATTTTGTATTAATCATTGTAAAAAATGGTTCATCCCAATTTTATATCATTTATATATCGATTATTTTGGTATGAATTTTGTTTTGAATTAATCATTTTGTAAAGAAATGATTCATACCGATTATATCAATTATATAGACCCATTTGAATCCACAATTCATACAAAATATAATAAACAATATATAGTCATTCTTTTGCAACCATGGTTCATACAAAAATTATCACTTGAATATCATGTATTTATATTCTAGTTTCATACCAACCTAATACAAATTTCATATAAATCATCTCACTTTTAATACATATTATAACACAATAGTCACCAATTATTCATACCAATATCATGCCAAATAAAATATCAAATTAATTCCAATATAGAAATATTAATTATAATTTATTATTTAAACAGTATACCAAATTCACACTACATTCAAACCAGAATTCATACCATAAAATATTATATAATAGAGTATACACATTTCATACACTTTTTTTGTGGCACACATTTCATAAATATATCCCTATAACATTATTACTATTTCATACAAATGTCATTTATCAAGAAAACAGTATACTCAGATCATTCAACTATAATTTTAAACTCGCACACATTCATTGTATAAACAGTATACAAATTTCAAATAAATTTAATGTAATTTCTTTTTTTAACTAGATACCTTAAATTAAAAAAAAATCATACTAAAATTTATTCCAGTATACAAAAAATTTATACCAACATTTATTCAAGTTTCACAAAAATTATTATGTAATATGAAGAAACTAATGTTCATACAAAAAACATCACAATTCAAATCTATTATACACAAGCAAAATCAGAAAATTTCATTGTTATCTTAATTTTTTTTTTACGTTTCAGTAGTATAAAAAAATAAATAATAAATCGCAATGAATACTAACCATAAGGATCCCATCTACCACCATATTTTATTAATATCGATAAGAAGCCATCCATTACAACAAAATAAAGATTATTGAACCAAAACTATTTGGAACTAGTGGTGAATGACGCCAATTACAGGAAAAAAAATTCGAGGAGAGAGAAAAAATTGAACAAAAGAAGAAAATTTGATTTTTGAAATACTTTTAACTGATTAGAGTAAAAAAAGGAAAACAAATATTCATATTTTGTTTTGAATCTCCTAAATTTATGGCAATTACTAATTATCATTAATGTATTCAAATTAATTACTACAACTATTTCCGTTGTTTACTTTTTGTTATTTTCTAAAAGTCATTTTTTATTATTATTTTAAAACTTTTTTTTAATAAACTGTTATAACCTGAATTTTTTTATTACAACTTGAAAGTTTTATTATACTGTCATAACTTGAAATTATTAGTCTTATATATGTCATTTATAAAATTTCCACCGTGCTCTTTTATTTCCTTGATGTATATATTTAAATAAAAATAGTAGTTGTTTTCAAATATTTGTTGTTTAGAACCTTTCGGGTGGCCAGGGACTTCCATATTAGAGATATTTCTTTAAAAATTGTTTAATATATTTAATTTTCGTGTAAACCACTCACATTTTTTAATATTTCAAGAATATAATCGCACTCGTGAAATTTGTGCATATAAAGTTACACTTCCATTCATTTTTTACCCTTTACTAGTAAATTAAAGTAATAATAACTAAAATATAGTTGGATAGACTTGCATATCAATACGGATATGCTATATAAAGAAAATTTAACATAAAAAACTTTTGACATTTAGATTAGAACTCTCACATTAGATCAATTTGATAAAATGTTGTATATATAATAAATGAAAGATAAAATGTTGTATATATAATAAATGAAGAATATAGATTATTCATAAATAAAAATTAATTTTCTTGAATAATTTCATAAATAAATATATTCAATTCTCATATGTTCTTTAACAAATAACAAAACAAGAAAGAGCAAGAACAAAAAAAAAAAAATCAACAATCCACGTGAAAATTGAATAAACTACACTAGGTTACTAATTTTGCCCATGTTTTCTGCAGCTGTGCATCATAACAGTAGTTTGATTAAGTATGATTAAATTTCTTTATAACAATCATCCTCTGTAGATATATTTCACTACAACAATTATGTTTAAGTATGATAATTATGTTGTTACCAAAAGAGATGAGCAATAATCAAGTGTGGCTATCACAAAAGGTCATGAAATAATTCACTAACATAATTTTTGTCTCTAACATAATTACTAAGTTAGCATGTTCATATTTTATACAAAATTACAATGATTAACATGTTTAAATCAAACATATATATGTATTAGTTCACCTCTAAGGAAAAAAATTAAACATTTTCTTCTCAACTTCTTCTTCAATAAGAAAAAAAATGGCTGGTAGAAAGAAAATAAAATCCAGTTTATTGTTATTCATAATATTGTTCTTATGGTTGGTATTTGTTGGAAAATTTGTAATGGGCTGGGCCAGCCCAATAACAAGGGGTGGAATAAAGCCCAAGAAAGTTGTCGATCAGAGATTTAATGGAATATTTTCAAAGTATAATGATAATATCAAGGCTAACGAGGACTATGGTGGAGATGATAATGGTTTTGATAATTTCTATAGACAACATGAAGATATTCCAAGCCTTGGTGTAGGTAGTTGAAACGAAAATATTGTACGATGGTGTTAGGATCAATTTACGCGTATTGTAACTAATTCTATCAGATACATGCTCTGAAAATACATTTTATCATGAGAGCAGATACTATACTTAATGTTTTTGTATTGTTTTATTTCTTTTCCACATAATGTGTATTGGTAAGTTTGGGAATTTCTGTCAAAAGTAGGGAAGAGCAAGTTTCACATTTGGTGCTTTTGTACCGGATGTTCCCAAGATATTGTCTTCGATTATTGCAACCGTAAACATTTGTCATTTCGATTGTTTTGTTCTTAAACATTTCCATTACTTTGTATTTCGTAAGTAAACTGATAAGGGTGGAGGTTGCCGACTAGAGGATAGTGAGGAGATAATCAGTATAAAATATCATTTATGAAATTGATTTTCTCTATACTCATTTAAAAGGTCATTTTTCTGATTTTTAAGATCCTCGATTTTCTTAAACATCACCAAAATGAAAAAATTAGTCTTTCATACCCAACACACCCCTAAATGAAACTTAAAATGTTAATTAATTGTCTAGATATCCTTTCTCCCTTAAGCTACCCATATAACAATTTTCTTTTGCTTTTCCCCCTCTTCTAATGTTATAGTGGTTAGCCATAACTACATGATATATCACCACAATTACACAAAGCAGAAAAATTATTAATTAGCTTAAAGAGATGCTTATCAAGGGGATTATCTTTTTAACCATACTTTTTTGTCATTAAGAAAATGTCTTCCACTAAGTAATCAAAGAACAAGTCCTCATTTTGACTTTTATATTCTCTTAGTGGGCTACCATGAAGCCATTTCATATATATATATATATATAAGTTTTACATTTTGCTATATAAAAGCAAAGGTCATTAACTATACAAAACAAGTCTTGGTTCTTCCTTTCAAGTATAGAATTGGTTGCAAAAACAAAAATGGGAAGCTTTGGGAAATTGGGGCATTGGCCTCTACTTGCATTTACTTTGGCAATTTGCTTAGTAGCCAGCACTGCTGTTACTGATTACTCTTATGGTAACACTTCTCCCTCTCCTTCAAAGTACTACAAGTCGCCTTCTCCGTTAAAACATCAAGTGCCCTCTTCTTACTACAAGAAACCAATAAAACCTGTTGAACATTATCCATCACACTACTACAAGTCACCTACTCCATCAAAGTACCATAGCCATTCATATAAACATTCTCCATCCCACTATTACAAGTCGCCTGCTCCTTCAAAGTATCATAGCCATGAAACGGTCACTTATAAACATTCTCCATCACACTATTACAAATCACCTGCTCCTTCAAAGCACAACTACAAGTCTCCATCGCCAATTAAGTATTACAAGTCTCATGTTCCTTCAGTACCATACTATAAACCATCTCCATCTTACTACAAATCTTCTCCACCTCCACCAAAATACATTGAGAAATCACCAACTTACTACAAGTCACCTCCTCCAGCGTACTACAAACCATCTCCATCTTACAAATCTCCTCCACCTCCACCAAAGTACGTCGAGAAATCACCAACATACTATAAATCACCTCCTCCTCCACCATACTACAAACCATCTCCATCTTACAAATCCCCTCCACCTCCACCAAAGTACATCGAGAAGTCACCAACATACTATAAATCACCTCCCCCACCATACTACAAACCATCTCCATCTTACTATAAATCTTCGCCACCTCCACCAAAGTACGTCGAGAAGTCACTAGTTTACTACAAGTCACCCCCTCCACCATACTACAAGCCATCTCCATCTTACTACAAATCCCCGCCACCTCCACCAAAGTATGTCGAGAAATCACCAACTTACTACAAGTCACCCCCTCCACCATACTACAAGTCATCTCCATCTTACCACAAATCCCCACCACCTCCACCAAAGTATGTTGAGAAATCTCCAGTTTACTACAAGTCACCTCCTCCACCATACTACAAGCCATCTCCATCTTACTACAAATCCTCTCCACCTCCACCAAAGTACGTCGAGAAATCACCAGCATACTACAAGTCACCCCCTCCACCATACTACAAGCCATCTCCATCTTACTACAAATCCTCGCCACCTCCACTAAAGTACGTCGAGAAATCACCAACTTACTACAAGTCACCCCCTCCACCATACCACAAGTCATCTCCATCTTACTACAAATCCCCACCACCTCCACCAAAGTATGTTGAGAAATCTCCAGTTTACTACAAGTCACCCCCTCCACCATACTACAAGCCATCTCCATCTTACTACAAATCCTCTCCACCTCCACCAAAGTACGTCGAGAAATCACCAACATACTACAAGTCACCCTCTCCACCATACTACAAGCCATCTCCGTCTTACTACAAATCCCCTCCACCTTCACCAAAATATATTGAGAAGTCACCAGCCAATTACAAGTCACCCCCTCCACCGTACTACAAGTCATCTCCATCTTACTACAAATCCCCTCCACCTCTACCAAAGTACGTCGAGAAATCACCAACCTACTACAAGTCACCCCCTCCACCATACTACAAGTCTTCTCCATCATACTACAAATCCCCTCCACCTCCACCAAAGTACATTGAGAAGCCACCAACCTACTTCAAGTCACCCCCTCCTCCATACTACAAGCCATCTCCATCTTATTACAAATCCCCTCCACCTCCACCAAAGTACATTGAGAAGTCACCAGTCTACTACAAGTCACCTCCTCCACCCTACTACAAGCCATCTCCATCTTATTACAAATCCCCGCCACCTCCACCAAAGTACATCGAGAAGTCACCAGTCTACTACAAGTCACCCCTTCCAACGTACTACAGTTCACCACCACCACCAACAAACTACTACAAGCAAACACCCACGTATGCCTCACCTCCTCCACCAGCAAAGCACCAACAATCTCCTACCTATAGTTCACCTCCACCCCCACCAACCTACTACTGATTTTAAAATCACCTTGCCTCGATAATTTTCATTATTCCCTTTGCTTTTAACTTCTTTGCATCATCCTGTTCGGAGCTTTTTCATTTATTTTTCTACTTCAGTTCTAAATTATATGTATTCTTGCAGAAATCATCAAGTATTAATTGGTGTTTTTATTTTTATTTTATCATTTAAGTAAGATTCTTGGGATCTCTATTGATTCAACTCATTGTATCAAGATTTTTTTTTTAATGTAATTTATCAAGAAATCTACTTCAATATTATTTGTGCCAAAATACTTAATTCTTTCTTTGGCCTACAAAACATATAACTAGTGGGAAGAGTGACCGAAATCAGAATAGATTTTTTGATCCCTCTTTCTGAATATGGAAAAAAGGGATTACTCATACAAACATTGTTCAACCAAAAGATAAGGTCGCTTGAGATGGTTTTGTCATGTCTATGTCGACCTCTAGATACGCGGTTTGTAGGTGTGAATCCATGACGTAAAAAGGTGTTAAAAGAGGACATAATACACTAAAATCACATGGAAGAAAGTTATCTCGTAAAACCTACAACCCCTTAAATTAAGTGCAAATCTTGCAAACAGTAGGGTAGAATGGAAGAAAAAAGATATACGTATGGAATATTAATTAGATTGGGACCAACCTGTATTTTTTAGGAACTTTTTATTCATGTGAAAGATTTATATGTAAGTAGAGAATATAGAGAACTTATAACACTTTCATTTTTTATTTTTTTTCATTTTGTTTTGTTTTGAGATTTAAAGTTGCAATATGATTAGTTAGGATTCATATAGCCAATCCGAAAATGCTTGAAATTGTGATGTGTATGTAGTTTTTGTTATTGTAAAGAAAAAAGTTAAGCACATCTTATTTCCTAACAAAAGGATAATAATCAACACACATCTGGAAATATGTTACAAGTCACCTGCTCCTTCGAAATACAACAAGCCACGAACACGAATAAAATATTATAAATCACCGGTTTACTACAAGTCTCCTTTGCAATAGAAAGCCAGCAAAATGTAGATTACTCGTGAATAACAACAATAAAAGCACATCAAAGGAACTCGAAAATTTAGTAAAACAAGTTGTCTCTATTAAGCTTAGACGGATGGCCTAAAACAGGCTGATACATAGTAAATCGACAATTACAACAAGAACCAAACGGACAAGTTGAACGTTAAATACTGATACTAAAGTGAGATCAACTTACATAGTAAACGTCACGAGATCATAAGCTCTTTTTAGTTTCATCTACTAACGATTAGCTGGCTGCTCGCCTTGCCAAGCCCAAACAATTTCCTCCAGAGCAGGTCTTATAACTTGTTTCAGCATCTTTTGGTACTCTACCTTATCACCATATGACTTTTTCAGCTCAACCAAGTGGAAGGACGGAGTAATTTCAGATATTTCAGTATCGATGGACAAAGTCCCGTATCTACCCTCACTCGATCCCTCTAATCTCATAAATCCAGCTTCTTTCTTCATTACCTCTAGCTTTAGATTCCTGCCAACTTCCTCAAGTTTGGACATGATAGAAGAGGCAGGCTTCGTTGAAATGAATTGCAAGTCTTCCTTCTGATCCTTTGTTATGAATAAACCGGACAAGTCAAATCCACTTGAAAGAGAGATTATATCAAATGCATTTAGATTTGACGGTTTTAGCAACTCTAGCTTTGACACAGAAGGAGAGATACTGTTATGTGTACAATCTTGAATAATCGCGTTGGCGTCTAGGCTAAACTTTTCCTTTTCTTCTACTTTGGTTACTGCGTTTCTAGACTCCAAACCTTTCTTGAACCATGAGCTTTCCTTTATCTTTGCTATGGAAATCCTTGTACGAGGGTTTGGATCAAGGATTTTAGAAAGTAATTTCCGCACTTCAGGTGGGAACCAATTAGGACATTTGAACTCAGCCTGCTTTATCTTCCTATAAATCTCCATAAGATTTGAGTCTTGGAATGGAAGATAACCGGCTAGCAAAACAAATAAGATCACCCCACAAGACCAGATATCAGCTTTGGCACCGTCATATCCTTTTCGACTAATCACCTCAGGTGCAACGTAAGCTGGGGTTCCACATGTTGTGTGGAGTAATCCATCCTGCCTCTTAGACTCAGCCAAGGCGCTTAATCCAAAGTCTGATACCTTAAGATTTCCATTCTCATCTAGAAGCACATTTTCTGGTTTCAGATCACGATGATAAACATCTCGACTGTGGCAACATTCAACAGCACTAATCAATTGCTGAAAGTACTTCCTAGCTAATTTTTCCTTGAGCCTCCCCTTTGCCAACTTTTTGAAAAGCTCACCGCCTTTGGCATGTTCAATGACTAAATAAATCTTAGATTTAGTTGCCATGACCTCGTATAGCTGTAGAACATTTGGATGTTCAACTAGTGCCATAACAGATATCTCTCTCTTCGTCTGTTCAATCAGTCCGGCATTAAGAACCTTCTCTTTGTCAATTACCTTAACGGCTACACCCTGTCCCGTTTCAAGATTCCTTCCGTAATAAACCTTAGCAAAGTTGCCTTGACCTAATAATCTCCCCAAATCATATTTTTGCATCAGTACATTTCCTTTTTTCTCCATTTGAATCAACAATTCTTGTAACCACTAAACTTACTTTCTCCTGCTGATAAGATACTCGGTTTTTTAACAGGCAGGAGAGGCCTTGTTGCAGAGCTCACCCGGCTCCAACAAGACTCTGCTTCAGCATGTCGGGATGTTTAAGGGTTGTGGCTTCACTGTTCATTATCTGGCACGAGAAGTTAAGTGTATTCTGAGCTGCATAATTGAGATCACTACGGATGAAGCAGACTAATTCCAATGCACATGGAAATTCAGAAGCCTCCAATAGGTAATCGTTGTTGTACAATCCCATCCTTCTGCATCCCAATTATATTGCTTTCATAAATGTCACAAGCACTGAACGTCAACAGAAAAAAGGGAGACAGAGTCAGGAAACATCAATGTAAGCTTAACAATTATTGCCTTAACGAAATAATCGATGACTATGAAAAATGATTTGCAAATTGAAAGTAAAAGATATAAAGGAAAAGGGGTAAAGCAAAAGAAAAGTATATCAAGATGAATATCGCATTTTAACTTACGACACACTCTACCTCAAGAATATAACAGCAACGAAAACGGTTCCAGATTTATGATTCTTTTTCCCTCAAAAACTATGAAAATCAAACTAAAGGGGCATCATGTTCCATCACATTGGACAAATTTAATTCATAAAGGACAGAAATGTAGCTAGTATAGTTGTTTCATATTCGGATCTACAACAAAGTTCGAATTATTAACATGTATACGTCAAGCAAGGAAAGAAAAGGAAATTTAATCACCCTTTTTAACTCTCACCAAACAAAAACAAAAGATGCAGAAACTCGATACATACAATACGAGCTAATGAAACATAAAAAATACTTTTCAGATCATATTGTGAATTGTCACAGGTACATTCAGACAAAGAAATGTTTCTTGGAAACACCCTACCTCCAAGGGGGGAGCTATAGGTAGAGTTCGGATAAATCCATTAGCTTTTGCTTAAACCCAATAATATTTGTATTAGGAGCTATGGGATCGGTGGTAAGTTTAGAATTCATAAACTTCAAATTCTGGATTTGTCTCTACCGACCTCAAAGATAGACCCTTGTCACCCCATCCACCAACACAACACCCCAGAGAAAGGCAAAGGGCAGCCTAGTGCTCTAAGCTCCCTCTATGCACGGGGTCCAAGAAAGGGTCAAACTACAAAGGTCTGTTGTACACGGTTTTACCCTATAATTCTACAAGAGACTATATTTCCACAGCCCAAATAGTAACCTCCCGATTACATGACAATAATTTAACTGGCTACACCAAACCTCCCCTTCACCCTAGAGAAAAACATTACTAGAAAACTCAATAATACATGATTAAAAAAAAAAAAAAATCTCCTGCATCCAACAGCCAACATTGATGCATCCATGCAAATATACCCACAAAAAATTATTCAATAAAAATACAAACACCTTAACAATCCTCAAAAATTCATGACAATAACAAAACACCAAAATTCACAAGAAATATATGCAAAATGGACCAAAACTAACATGCAAATTACCATGGGGGATCTAATCAATAAACTTACAGATTCGACAAAACTCAATAATTACGAAAGAAAAATCACTTGATAATATACTCTCTTTGTCCCAATTTATGTGACATTTTTCATTTTCCGAGAGTCAAACCGTTTAAGTTTGATCGGAAATTTGCGCGTGGAATCTTCAAATTTTTTAAAATGAAATTCATATATTTATAAACTACATAAAACTACTATAAATCACAAGAATTCGCAATTCAAAATAATTAAAAGATATATGATAAATTTATGATCAAAGATAGAGAATCTCAAAATCCAAAAATTGCCATATAAACTATTCCAAGTTGTATTCATATCCAAACATAGCTCCAATATACAAATATCATTTTCAACTTTTTTTTCCAAATACATACATATTTTTGTCCTGGTCTGAACAACATAACTTTAAATTTTGAATTCGTCTCTACGGATTCATTAACGGAAGCAAGAAAAAATACCTGTTGGCCAAATAAAGGGACTGTTCCGGATGGATCCGAAGCAGAGAAACAGAGAGAAAAAGGTTGAGATTTATAATCTGAATTTTTTTTTTTTTGGGTGCAGAAAAAAAGGTGTTTTAAATACGGGGAAAAAGTATTTGTTTGGTGAGAGAGAAATTTTTGTATAAATTTGGTAAAGTTTCTAACAATCGACCAAACACAGACCTAATTGTGTGTGACACGTGGTGGGTGCCTCGGGAAATGAGCTGATATGTTTTCATGAAACCAAAAAAAATGGGAATCAAAAGAGCATCTAGGAGTAGTTTATTCCTTTTGGACTATTGAGAGAAACAACAAAAGAAAAAACAATATTATAATTAGTGCAACAGTGGAGAGTGATAAGTATTTTTTCATTTTTAATTAAGAGATTTGGGTTCAACTTTCATTGGATATAGAGTTATCTTCTTTAGGGAGTGGTTTACCCCCCACCAATGTAGGATTTTCTTGGGTATGAAGTCGCCTTTTATAGGGAGCACTGTACCTCCTCTAATGTGGAATTTTCTGGCGCGAATTTAAATATTGTCGGGCTCTAATATGGATACCGAACACCAAGTGGGAAATCAAGAAAATATAGTATAATTAGTGCAGTTTTACGATTTATTCTTATCATTAGAAGATAGAAATATTGTTTTTAATAGGCATTCAGTATCAAAAAGATCAAGTATGTAAAGTAAATACTATAACGAAGAATCAGAAGAAGAAAATAGTAGCAACAATAAATTATATGACAATTACTGAAGTGATTGTTGGATATTTTGTAATATATATAGAGGTCTTAATATTGAACAAACACATTTGTTCATGAAAAAATATGACCTTTATGAAAAGTCACATGTTCATGAAAGGGCGTGACTCATATGAAGAGTTATCTCTTAATTTCTATAAATATAAAGACTCTCTAGAAGTAGTGTAAGAAAAATCTGCATGTATAAACAATGAGCTTTGTTGTATCCTTGAATAAAATTGTTTGTATTTACCCCAATATATAAATATGCAATATCTCTTTAAAGAAAGTGATTACACGTCTCAAAACCACCTCCTTCTTCAATTTATACTTCCTATTATTTTTTCTAATAAAAGAAACAACTAGTAAAATCAAAGAGTTTTAATAACAATAGTGAAAAGAAAACTACCTTAACTATTTACTAACATTCTATCTTATTCTTCGATCTCTATATATTTCTATCTAGACAAATAATGCAATCCTTGAGGGCATTGTTTGAAAAGTTTAGTAAGGTCATAGTTTAGTTTGACTATAAAATGTGTGCTTCTGGTCATATATATTTCGTAATAAAGAGTGAGAAATTGAATCGGACATAATAAATGTTTAGAATATTGTAATCACTTGTGATGATATTGATGAGATTGCAAGATTGTAATCATGTCCCTGATTTGAAAGAAAAAACTGAAATGTTAGAATTTGGAAGGCCGCAGTTAACCCATGATAGAAGATTAATATATATATATATATATATTACCTTAAAAGCATGAACTCCTAACTTGAATGTTAAATTACTATAATATCCCTAACTTAAAACACTCATCTATATGTATTTGAATAACATATGTTCTTTTGAAAGGTTGTGACTTTTTCGATGAGTTGTGACTTTTCTGATAAGTTGTGACTTTTTTCAAAGGGTTGCGATTTTTTGATGAGTTGTGACTTTTTTATAGAGTTGTGCGTTTTTCAATAAGTTGTGACTTTTTCAAAGTGTTGTGACCTCTCCGACAGGTTATGACTTTTCAAATAAGACACAAAATCACTTCTTCATACTACCTTTTTTTTTTTTTTTTTTACTATAAATAGAGGGGCTTCCTCTCATTTTTCAACCACAATTTTTTTTAATCTTCTACTCTTCTTCTTCTTGCATTTTAAAATTTTCGTGTGATTTGTCGTTGATTAGTTTGAAGTTTAGCGGAATGAGGTACCATTATTTGATGAAGTAAATCATTTTATCCTAAGAGGATATATTTCATCATAACCTCGAGTACTTAAGGTAAATAATTTTTCAATGATATAATAATTTTTTTTTTTGCTTAATATATATAGTATTATGTAATGTTCCAATACATGAAGTTAACATGATGTAGTCTAAATTAATTTGTTTTTTTAACAATCTATCTTGTGATGCATATATATGCTTCTGAATATCTTTTTCTAAAATTATTTAAATTCTCAAAAGGCCAGAGAATTGTCACGATTTGTTTTGTTGATGCTCAAGACATAACAATGACTTTATTTATCAATGCTACTAATGTGATTTAGATTGTAACGAAATTTGCTTCAAAATAGTTATTACTATACAAAAATTTCCCTTTTGTTTTACTTATTTACTATTTCTTAATATTTAAGTATTTTAGACGATGAAAAATTCATATGACTAGTAATAATGCCACTTGAAGTTTGTATTAGTTTAAATTTTAATATTTATTTTATAGATAATTTTTATGAGATAAATATTTTTATTAATGCAAATGCATATCTATTTTAAATTAATTTTTATGATATATATTTGGGTAGGTATTTGTATTTAAAGTAAAGTATTATATATGTCACAAATGTATTATCAAGTTAACAAGATCTTCTAACTTCAAAATATATTATTTTAAAATGTTCTGAGTTCTTTTTTAAAAAAAATCACAATAAATGTAAAATATGTGAATATATATGAATCATTTAAAATTTATCATTTACAAAATAAATTTTATATTCAGTAATATGGAATAAACATTTTCGTTTTGTCCATGCACTAAATTAAAATCTAATAACTATAAAAAATAGTAACAATAATTAATATTCCTATTCATCTATGTAAGTATAAATTTTTAAAGAAATTCAGATATTGCACTTAATTCTTTAATCATAACATTATAAATTAACTTAATTATTACTAATTATTGCAAACATTATTCACACTCTTTTACAATCTTTAGTTATAATATTATGAATTCACATAGTTATTACATTAATTATATCTATCTTTCATCTTTCATTATATTAACTTTTGACCAATAAATTTTCATATTACTGCTCCTATATATCTAATAACATTGTATTGTTATTTATCCATGGATGAATCATGCTTGGTTAATGTCACGACCCAAAAATGAACGTGATGACACTCATCTTAACCCACCAAGACAAGTCAGCCTAAAACTCAACCATTACAATAAAATGCGGAAATTTTCATAATCAACTAAATAAATACCCCCAAAATCTGGTTGTCACGTGTACAAGCCTCTAAACTATTTTAATTGATTCGAAAGAAAACACGAGTATCAAATGACCTTGTTTCTAGAATAGAACAAGATCATAATTAAGATGAAAGAAGGTCCGCTAAAATGAAAAGCAGCTACCTCACAAAGCTCCACAAGAAGCCTCGGACAAGGAGAAGAGAAAATATCACAAAGGTCCGGGCTAGTAACCTACAAAAAAAAAATGTTGTAGCAAGGGGTGAGTACCAAACCACACTGTACTCAGTAAGTAAACCTCTAAACACGAGCTAAGGGGATAGAATACGAGTACTCCTTACACCCCAACCGAACCTTCACAACTACAATCTGTATAAAACCAGCCCAATCTAACAGTTCACAATTTACAAGCACATATCTCAACAACAACATTCTAACACTCATATATTCTCAACAACAAGCTCAATATTCATCAATTACCACCTCCACAACTACAACCTGCTTAAAACCAGCCCAACATAACAGTTCACAGTTTACAAAGCACATAGCTCAACACAACACTCTAACAATTTCATATCCTCAACAACAGTTTCATATCCTCAACAACAACACTCTAACAATTGCATATCTTCAACAACAAGCTCAATATTCATCAGTCACAAGTTCCACAGAAAGGCACTCACAAGATCAGCAACACACAAGATCAAGTTCACCAATAATAAAGAAGCTCAATGCAATGAAATGCAATGTCAAGTATAGTGATGCATGTCTGACCTAATGATACACACCCGCTGTCTCTCAGTCCGGGACCCATGGGGACATATCTGTCTATGCATCCATCGCGGTGCGCGATACGACCCTCGATAATAGTTACCATCGTGGCGCGCGATACGTCCCTCGAAATATAGTATCCGTCGCGGCGCGAGATACGACCCTCGAAATGATACATCTTCTTTAATTTCTTATTCTTTCTCAATCCACACAACACTTCTCACAACCATGTCTCAGAACAATGCAAATGACATGTTCACACAATTAATGAGGAGATGGCCATTTTCATAGCATTGCACAATTCACAACAACACAATCATGATACAACATCAACAATGATTCAACAAACCTTTCAAACCATTCTCAACACATCACAAACTATTAATCATATTGCCTTTTATTACCCCTTATTCATCATTAGAATTAATCAATGTGGACAAGTCAACCCATCACCAAGTTTCATTACCCCCAAACACATATTACAAGAAAATACACGAATTCCATACACTTAACAAGATTATAGAAATACACTTGCCTCAATTATTGAACAACCACTCTGGGACTTGAGCATTCCCTTTTCGTTAAACTTCCAACTCAATGACATCTATTCAAATAAATGACCACAATAAGATTTCAAAGCTAACAACATCCATATTATTATATGTCTTGCCTACACCCAAGGACTCAGCCAAATCTATAAGCAAGATCTTAAATCTTGATGTCAATTAACATGTCAACTCTCATATTTTCAAATTTCAAGTGTAGGATTATATTCTAATTTCTCCAATATCATGAATCTAATAATATTCAAATAATACAATACATATAGTATTTAATTAGATCTATCAATATATCACAACTTTGATAATAATGTGGTACCATATTTTTAATTGGAGTCACAGGAAGAACGAAGGAAAATATGTGTCCAGCAACCAACCAGTACGTCTACTACTTAAATTCCATTATTCCTCACTTAAATTTCTCAAGGACCACTCACTGTACAATGATTACCACCTAATCATTATTGAATGATTGCACTCTAAACCCATTTTTCCACTCATATCCCAATTTCAAATATAATTTTTTTGTCAAACCCACCATCCTTGATTATCTTTCATAGCCAATATTAATAATAATATTAATTCTAAACAATCATAGCTGCTCATTAATTATAAAAGAGATGAACAATTGCATGCTTATTAAGTTACGGTCATTACCTGGACGAAGTGCATCGACGGCGGAGATGTGTATTCCAACCCTTTCTAATTTTTTTTCTCGGCTGCGTGAACTGTTGCTGTTCACAACATCCAGCAACATTTGCCCTTTTATTTCTTTTTTATTATTTATTTATTTATTTATTTTCCTTTTCTATTATTATTAGCAACAAAATAATCTTCTATTAAAATCTGAAAATCATGTCACTCATTCTTATAAGTCATAAATTATTTATAAAAGCTACTAAAAAAGGCTAATATAAAAATAATGAGTAAAATTCATAAAGCGACTAAGAGGGTCGTTACAGTTAAATAAATTGAAAATTGTTTACAAGGATATGAACTATATCTTTGTTGGGTGTGAGGTAAGCATGTGATTATATATGATTTCACAGATAGAATATATTCTTTAATTTTTAGTTTTAGTTTTTTCAGTTAAAAAAAAAAGGAAACCTTTCTCAGTCAATTATGGACAGTCAAATAACTATCTTAGATTTATGTATATAGTCAATCGTGAAGTCAAATATGAGAGCCAACAAGAAGAACGTCATATGTTATAACTTATAAAATTAAAATTAATATACAAAAAATAGTTCTAAAAAATAAAATGTAGGTGTTCTCTTCACATGTTCATATGACATCTAAACAATTAAATGTGGAATACACGTGCAAAGCACGAGTGGTTAGATGACAAGAAAAATACATAACAAATATTGTCTATAAGGTAATATTAGTGAGATACGACTAATTACATGATTGAACATCTTCAAATTGAAATAAAAATATATATTGTTGCATTTAACTAATGAATTTTTTCATTGACTATATTCATAGGTTCGCGTGAATAAGCGATATATATGACGATCCACATTGAATATTCAAAAAAGAATCTGCAATATTATTTTGTGCAAAGTTAATTATTCAAATCTTTGCTTAAATAATCGATACTATTTACTATAACATATATTTTCTAAATTGGTAATCATGTGCAACACACATGTCGAAAAACTAGTGTGTGTATATATATACTAGATAATGTTGCCCGTGCTATGCACGGGCCCAATATATAAATGGTATGTTTTGGGGCTACTAACGGAGTTTTTGAAGCGATTGTTTGCGTGGATAAAGGAATAAGTTTTTTTATTATAAAGTTGTACTTTCTTTGACGCTATTTAAGACATAATAAGACTGCCACATACAACATTTTTTAAATATTTTATGTTGTCAATTATCATGATTTATAGTATTTTTACGATAGATTCACTTCAAGAATCAGTGGAATGTTTTGTATGTTTTTCAAAACATATTTTATGTTGTCAATTATCATGATTTATAGTATTTTTACGCAATTTTTAAATATAAAAAACACTAAAAAAATAAGACAAATAAA